>PVKM010038940.1:0-13932 GCA_004027735.1 Carollia perspicillata | reverse complement strand
GGTTACCTTGAAATGGCACCTGGTTCTTCCCAATCCCAAGATTATACAACCCAAGCTTAACAAAGCCCTCTTCTGTCTTTCTCTCTCTTACACACGTTTATCACGCTCATCCCATTCACTTGTGTGTTTTCTCTCCATAGCGGCCATGTGGCCCTAGCAGCCACCTGCAGCCTGGGTCAGACCACATGGGCTTGGGCACACAGCCAGCCAGAGTATAGCTGGGAGCACAGACAGCTACCTGGATGAGGACAGAGACATAGACAGAGGCTCTACTTCTGGGACTGACGAAGACAGGTCTGAACTCTTTCCATGGTGGGATGGCTGGAGATGGAATAGTGGGAACCCATGGGCAGTCCTTTGATTTTGCTTCTACAATGAATGTTACCGTATAACCTCAACCTCCCACATGTCAGTCTCCCAAAAGGCTTTCCCTGTGACCCTGTTAAAGCACCCATTTCCACCAGCAGCATAGTGAAAGGAATTTAATCCTGTCAGAGGGGGACTGGAAGAGTTAAGAAATACTTCCCAGGGAAGTGACACCTCTTCTAAGAGCTGAAGGATGAGCGTGAATCATCCATGTGGGTGCAGGACTTGAAAGGGGAGGGGCGGCGGCAAGGGGCTTTCCTGGAAATGAAAAGCACCTCACAGCCTAAGAATGCGAGATCCTGTGTCATAGTGAGAAAGGTTGGCTTAGTCGGCACGAGATCTATGGATTTGTACAGAACCCCATGCTTAGAAGGTCCCTATAATTGGTTTAATACTTTACTGTTGCCATCTTGAAATTCTTATTAATTTTGAACATAGAGTGTCATTTGAACAGTGACTATAACAATGATAATCATTTAGTTATTTTTCTGAATCTTACTAATTCACTATTAACTACTAAATGCTGTCCTGGAAATAGATCTAAACCAATGCCTGACCTGAAGGGGAGAACGCATTACTGAGACCCACATGAGCGTCGCTCTAAAGCATCTGGGAGGGTGATTATAACCAGGCTGGTAGGCTTTACTAGAGCTGGGGTTGGGGGTGGGGTGGGAAGGACACAAGGAAAATCTAGCTGTTGTGAATTATTTCTATTGCCAACACAGAATTCCAGGCATTTATTTACCTCTCAGTAAAAGGCCAGGTGTCCTACACCTATCCCTTTTCTACATTTTCTCCATGTTCACCTGTACATGCATAGCCACTAGCACTGGCTGAGTAGATAGATGCCAGCCCACTAAAGGAACTAATGTGCAAATAGACCTTCTCCAGCACTGTGTCCAAATGCCCTACTGCACAGCTCGTTTTCCAAAGATTGCTAGGAGAGTACTCAACCACACCAGTAGTTGGGGGTCTCCACTTATTTCCTCTTCCCTTGCTTCTTTACTACTTCCAATTTCAAACACAGGGCCCTTTTTGTCAATCCTGCTAATCATACCAAATTAATTATGCCAGGTCAAAAAGTCTGTTCTATGTTTAGATGGTAAAAGCGACCCCAGGACTCGATGTATATGGCTTTCATTTTGGTTCACTTCCAAACCTTTAAATAATTCCTGCTAAGGTTATAATATAAGGTTATTATAAGGTTATAATATAAGGTTATTATAAGGTTATAATAAGAAAGCAAATGATGGATGCTGATCTTTGTGCCTCTCAGGTTCCTCGGGGAGTTGAATTATGGTGGTAAAACTCTCTGTGCAAAGTGAGATGACCACTAATTGGAAGAGTAAGTAACCATATGCTGGTAATCTTGGACTCCTAAGTCCACCTACTGAATGAATGAAAATTCTCTGGGCACCATAGTAGGTCCGTAGTTACATGCTCTGTGTTTCATTTTGTTTGCGTCTTTAGGGTCTCTGGCCAGCCTGGTTATGGCTGACCACATGAACCTGCTCTTCCCAATCTACTTTCTCTCTTTAACTTATCTCATTCGTTACTATGGTTGTGACTTGTAGACTATGACTCAGTGATAATTAAATATTTTAAAAATTTTAGTTTTCTTTTTTATCTGAACTGTATATGATTATATTGAGCTGAAATAAGAGAGACTGGTTTGACAGGTGGTAGCTGATTTTTTTTTGCTAGTATCTTCCATGTCGATGAATTTCGGTGAACTTGACCTTACTTATATTACATAGAGTAGTATATAACTGGAAACTTTGGATGAATACAGTAACATTAAATTACACCTAAAACTTCTAAGACCAAATTCATTTTTATTCAAATAGAGTTTATTTGCTTTCTTACACTTGTATTTGACTATTCACAAAGACAATTTTTAACATTTTTATGAAATTTGAAGTATTACTGCAGACAGCTTTTCTACCAAATAATACACAATGTAAAAAAGGTTTTTATTAATATAAAAAAGGTTTTTATTCATCACTTTTTCTGATAAATAAAACAATGAGTAAATAAACTGATTAAACTTTAGTACTGACTTACAATTTTTCAAACACTCCTGGATGTTTATACTTAAAGTGTCCCTTCTAGAACTCCTAAAATTATTTTTATGACTTCATGATCACACAGGATGAACTTAAAAATTCAGAAATAGTCTTCACTTTTGTTGTTGATGTATTCTAAAACCCTGTTCTAGGTCTGCTTGAATTTCTTTTCCTGTTTGAGATACAAATGGTGACACTTAAAATAATACTAACAATTACCACAGACCCAACCACTAACAGCACCAGGGAAGAAATGTTAACTCCAGAACTAGGAGGATTTTCATCAGGACTTGGATTTGGAGGAATCTCATCAGGAGTTGCCTGAGGAATAAACAAAGCTACTTGTGCGATGTTGGATACTTTTGATGTCAAATTGCTTTTATCCACACTTTGAATGGCAATGAATATGTGGGTTGCATTTTCTTCTGAGATATTTCCTGGTTTAAATGAGAAGTTTTCCTGAGAGTTGGCCTCATTTGGTGACAGATCAGTAGTGCTTACTTGCAGAGCATCATCAAAATTGTCTCTTAGTTCCAGGATATTTCCACTCATCCTTATGATATACTGTTGAACTGAGAAAAAACATTTAAATCAAGTTTAGAAACTAGAGCATACCATGTAAATTCCTTTTTTATTCATTTTCCTCAAAAATATTGTTTAATTATGCCAAGTTTATACTCATATCCTTATTAATGTTTCAATGTAAGCGGAATTATCATTTTTAAACATTGCTGTTGCTACTTTCTTTGTTTGAAAGTGGAACCAGTTAAAATGTGTCATACTTGACTGATTCAAAAATATCCAGATATAAAATTAATATATGACTGAATTATCAATAAAAAATTGTTCTCCTCCCACCCACCCTTTTACTGCTGGTTTTGCACGTGCGTCTTCCACTTCGTCAATGCCGCATAACACTTCGTCCTTACCTTTTCCAACATCCAAATCGTCTCCTGGTGCTGTCCATGTCAGCCTGATCACAGCCCCATCAAGTGTGGCTTCAAGGTCTGTGATTTGACTTGGTGGGTATATGTCAGGCAAGGGAATTGCTGAAACATTTGAAACCACAAATGCACCTCCAGATGCTGTTCTGGTGAAACTCTCCAAGTTTGTTTGAGTATCCTCGTCAGTTTCAGGTCTTGGTGGATTCTTTTCAATTTTCCCTGCATGAAAAGTTTTCTTGTTTATAATGAGCACAACCTATTAGTATTTTCAAATTAATCCCCATCCCACTCGTCCTCCCTCTCCTTTTATATATGTATATACAGTATATATACTACATATAATATATAGTATATGGTGTAATATATATTAAATATAGTATATATAATATATACAAAGAGTGGGGCAAAAGTAAGTTTACAGTTGTGAGTATATGAAACAAGTTTATTCTTGTAGTATTTATTAATTATTGTATTATTTCCCATATGAACAACTGTAACCCTACCTTAGCCCCTCCATATATATATTCACAGTAACATTTTACTAAGTTTGGTAACAAAGTTATAAGCATCCCTTTGGTGGGAGAATTTGTTTTCTTTAGCATCCTGACTAGGATATTGTGGAATATAAATGGATAATGACCCGGCTTCCCTGAATGGAAATAATGTTATACCATTCAATATATGCTTTTTTGGAAATAAAAATGGAATTTCTTTATTTCTCAAATTCTCTTTAAGCTGGGAATAAGCGTGGGGAAATTACTACCAGTTCCCTTCTAAACACGTGTGCCAAGTTCTTCCTTCATCCCTGTTGCAAGTGCTAAGGAATAAATACTTCAGGTTATATTCCAATTGTCAACAGAAAACCCCTAAAAGTCACAACATAAGAGAAAAGACAAGGGAAAATTAACAAGAATTGCATTCCTAATTCTTATCTCCACTTTGCTCAATATGTATTTTCTTTTGACTTAGTAAAAATATTCAAAATAAATGTTTACCCGTTTATGTATCCTTTATGTAATCCGAAGGATAAATTCTGCCACTGGTTTATGCTTAGGTACATAACAAATTACCCTGTTTCCTTTGCCCTTAGTTGGAAATCTGGCATGTTATCGTTGCTATAGGTAAGGAGCTCCAAATTAATATAATGGCTGACAGTTATTGAATGCTTACCAGATGACAGACTTTGTACCACAGCATAGGTTAATTTGAAGGCAAACCCCAGTATGACTGAGACCTTCATTCCAGAAATGCGAAAATCTGTCCTTTGAGTTGTAAAATGTTTGAAGCCTTAATCATATCAACTCATGATTATTCCAGCCAACGCTGGGTTTCAGGGCTCATGAGTTACTCACCGTCCACTACCCAGCCTGGTATATATGCGGCTCTGTTTGGCGGATGCCTTAAGTTTCTTGTGATGGTGCTTGCTCCTCCATGAGCCTGTACTTTTAAGCTATATCTGCCATTTCCTGAATAAGCTGTAAAATATCTGGAGTAGACGCCATCATTCTTGAAAGTATCAGCACCTTGTTATAGAAATTAAGGAGTAAATTATTAGTGTAAAGACAAAGAGACATGTATTCATTTTTAGAGTCAAGCACATGGCCTTCGTAAGCCTATCGCCTAGATTGGGCTCCCCATTTTGTGACCGACCCCGTGGGGAATATTTCCATTATGTGCTATCAACCCGTATATTGTTAAATTGATATCCTTGAGTTATGATCTATAGATTTACATATAACACATGTATAATATCATATATTATTTTGTAATATACATATTACACAAATATACACACTGATACCGATGTGTACATAGTAAATACCTTCACTTTATTAACTTATATGCAGATTATTGTAGTACTTTTAGGATTTCTCAGCCAAGTGATTGGTTTGCAGCTCTTACTTTATCTAAACACAAGTATGTCATCTCTGTTCCAATGAGAAGGGTCTCCATTAAAGAAAAAGTATATTAGCAGAAGACTTAATTCTCACCATAATCACCTGTAAATTACTTGTTTTGACATAATCTTCTACTACTCCTTTTTTTTTAATCCTCACTTCTTGCTCTTTGATCCATGAACTTCCTGGTCTGATAGTGGAAAGACCAATCTAGCATTTGCATCCCTCTGGATTGTATTAGAAATGCAAATTTCTTAGACTGCCTAGGGAAAGGCCCAGCATCTTGTGTTATCACGAGCCCCCCAGGCAATTCCTTTGTTAGCTGAAGTTTAAAACCCCTGCTTCAAGTCATTGATAATGAGCGATATATCCATAGGTAAAGGCGTTCCAAATTCGCTGAGTAACCCACCTGGTAAAACCTTGAGAAATCACAAGATACCCGAAAGTTTTAGTGTAGCATTAAAGGGGGAGGGGAAAAGGAAGAATGAGAGGAGAGTTGAGGAAAATAGTATAATATCAGATGAAGTCACTGAGGTGAACCAAAGAATAATTTTACCTTCTCAGTTTTTCATAGGGTCGACTCTTGCTGATGATAGGATTATAAATTGATTGAATTAATTCTATTGCTTATGATACTGATAGAAATTCTGTGACAGTTTAGATGTTTATCAGACTGGTTTTTCCCTTGCTCACTGACCTCTCAAAAGAAGGTTCAGTTCCCAGAGTAACCCAGAGTCTATGAAAAAGGTCTTTAAGCACCGCTCATCCATAGAGACCATGGAGACCATGGCCAGTTCTGCCTTGTTTCCTGCCAGTCAGACCTGATATCCGATGCCCTTGTGGTGTCCCCTCCTCTCTTGTGGCAGTTCTCCCTGCCCTTGGGCCTCAGCTTCCAGGACTACATTTGCAGTTTTGGAACTACTCTTGTCTGTCCTTCCCTCTTTGCTGGGGGCCCAGGTTCTACCACTTAAGCACTTGTGGCTGCTGAGCTTCACTCTCTCTGGCCAGACTTGACGATGTGCCCTAAGAAACACTTGTTTGGCATTCTTGATGCTGTCCTCAGTGTCTTGAATGAGACCTATCCATTTGGTGATAGACATCGATAGTCTCGATGACCAACAATAATGCTGACAAATAACATTTACTGAGTGTTATTGTGTACAAGACATTTGCTAATCACTTTGTAGGTTTTACCGAGATAGAATTTCCTGCTGGTCCTGCTGTTCATCCATAATCTGCATCATTTCTCTTGGTGTCTCTTACTCCCCAACACTATCACTGGACCCACAGCATATCCTGAGTTATGAAAATATAAGCTAATTCTTAAAAAAAAACCTGTAAGTTACCTGCACCATTATCCAAAAGTTCTAAAACTTCTGTTTTTCCACCATTTGATTCGATGAATGCAGTCACATTGGCTCCAAGAATGGGTATATTCCCTTGTAGAATTTCTGCGTAAACAATCATTGGGCTGGGGAAGCTGTTTGTGTCTTTATTCATTTTAGCATTCACTGTGATTGGAGGCACAGAAGAATTTGCTGCCCGAGAATTAACTGTTACAGTTAATGTTTCTGGGTTTGTTTTGGCTTGAATACTGTAAGTCCAAACACCCACCTAAAAATTGAATGGAAATATAATAAGTATCCAAGATCAAACTATTTACTGCATTTCCATGATTCAACTCTAAAATAAATCTTAGAAATATGTTGCAGAATAAACAGGGTTTTGAGATTTTTTTGAGGTAAAAGGATGAGAGTTGAGGTGATTTGGACAAGGCATCCTAGCTATTGTCACACACGGCGTCCAAACTTTGTGAAATTTTAGCTGGGGAAAGTAAGTTTTAGAAAGTTTGCCGTGGCTTCGGCTTTATTTTTTGACCTCAGATTTCACAGATTCTATGATCTTGTAGTGCTAATAAGGAATGACTATCCACACACGAAGTTTCACAGACTCCCTGCATTGCCTCCTCAAGGTTATTCTTAGTGTACCTACATTTTCCCCTTGTCTTTCTTCCTTCTAATGTATAAGTTCTTTCCTCCTTTTCCTGCCCCCGTAATTTTCAGTACCATACCAGCATAGAAAGTACATTATATTTTATCTTAATTTGGAAGATGACACAAGTATTGGTACTCATATTTACAATATTAAACAATGCATTTTAAGCTATGAAACAGATTTGTGTGGGAATGAAAAAGCTCGTTGCTTACCTTTGCAGTTCCTGGAATACTGAGATAGGCCATTTTGGAGCTCTCGTCCTCTGTGAAGTTTCCCACTGATGTTCCAGTGGGATCCCAGAGAGAAATAATGGGATGCTGTTTTTTCCACGTGACGAGAAAAAATGTGTCTTTTCCCACAGTGCTATCAATTATTACAGTTCCATTCATCCAAATATCATTGTTGAGTGTTAATCCCTTACTTTCAAGCTGTATAAATATATATTTTAAAATTAATGACTGAAGAGAAGAGTAATTTTATTCTATATTCTTTTTAAAACATAGTTTTTAATTTCTGGCCTGATGTGAGAACAAGCTTATATAGGCCATACCTCCTTAGGCTTGTGATCTTTCTGCAAGCCGATTGGGCTGTGACAATTGTTAGGTAGAAGGTATGGAAACATAGGGTCTGAGGAAAGGACAGAGGATAGTAAAAGCATTAGAACAGGAGAATGTGTTTTATAGTTGGAGACAGGGCCATATTATTTTTTCTCAATTGTTTTGTAAACACCCACCTGAGACTTCAGCATTAAAGATGCTAAAAGTCAAAGAAGAATTAGCTGTAGGATGTATGTGTGTGTGTGAATTACCCTCAGTTTCCCAACTCCTTGATGACCTAAAAGAAAAGACTTACTGATGGTGGCTACAATATTTGAGTAGAGACTCAGTAAGGCCAAGACTAGCAAATCCTGGGACAAGCACTCATGGATATTTTTCTGGTGTGAAATCTTCAACTAATTTTTCACACATTTAAGAATGAGAGTAACCCTTGATAAGAAACAAGTCCAAGAGGAGTGCAAAGAGGGCAAAATGATGTTTATGGAGGTTGGAATCTTGAGAAGCAAATGTTAGAACCTTTCTCTGAAGGGAGCCTCAAAGTCTTTGTGGATGGCTCTTAGTCAAGTACAGCAGACTTTATCTACTGACCAAGAAGGTGCTTTTCACAGATGTGTAATTTCAGAAAATTATGGGGAACTTCACTTCTGCTCCAACCCAGTCTTAAACCAAATATACCTCTATATCAGTGCTGAGAGAAGAGAGCGAATTCTACCATCGAAACATCGTTGCAGTGACAAAAATCTCAGTCCTATGTTAAGTAGACATGTCTTTGAATGGACAAAGTGTTATTATCAAGTTAAATCTGAAAGGGAGTGACTTTTTTAGACTCTCCATCAGGAAAGTGTAGGAAAGTTAGAAGCCTTTGGCTACATAGTAGTAGGGAAAAATAACTGAGTAAAGAGTGAGACACACCCTCTCCTCTGTATTCTGGCTGCCATTTTAAGTGAGGGGAACCAAACCTTTCTTCCCCTTCCATACAGTTCATGATGTCCATTTTTTAGACTTTGGGCACTTCCTATATGCTAATATCTTTTTTATGGCTGAGTTTCCACATCCTACACTAATATTTAAAGTTTCTTTGGAATTTTTTAATTTTAATTTTAATTTCCTACTATCCACTAAAAAGTACTAAATTTTAAACTGAACACAAAATAATATCTTTAAAATCAAATTTTCCTCTTTACTCGTCAATTTTAGGCAGTAGTAGCATTGTTTTATAAGACAACCAGGTTGAAACCCTCAGAAATCAGTTTTATTCTCCTTCAGTTTATTCCCCATACACTGCCAAGCTAGACCCCAGACCACTATTTAATCTGTTTGCAATGTAAAGCTACAGCCCAGATCTCCACATGAATCTGCACATAGAATCGTAATCCTGCATCCTATAATTTATGTGCTCTTCATTGTTGGATACTAGAGGAAAATAGGTTTTTTAGGTGATCATGTCAAGTTTTAATGTAGGCAGCGATCTAATAAATGGGAAGGTGGAAGATACATCTTCACATACGGTGACATGACAGGCTTGGTGGGAATGGATATGGATAAAAACAGAATTTGGGGAAAATCACTGTCAAGGAAATAGATGGTTTTGGCATTTCACGTGGGCCATGAATAAAGAATCAAAGTTTAGTCAAAGATTTTGAATCTAAATAACAGAAAATGGGGGTGTTATTTAAACATAGATGAAAAAGAAGTTGAGTTCAGAGGAGAGGTGAATAAAATAGAAAGGCAGTGAAAAGAGTGGTCAAAGACGTTTAGGGGAACCCTAAATTTTTAGATATGTAATGATTATTCATTCTATATCTTTCATACAAATTTCTTTCCAAGATACTTTTCTTCCATTTCCAAACCAAGTTCTTGAATTAATTCATCTAATTTAAATTTATTTCACAGCAGTGAGGGGTGTGAGAAATCTTAGAAGTAGGATATTTTTTAAAGCATTCACAGAAAAGTGGATGCTATATTATAGGACAAAGTCTATTTTTTAATGGAAAAATTTAACATTTTGATGTTATCCTACAACCCAGCCATATGTGAAAAGAAAAAAATGCCTGCTATTTTACTACTTACTTCACTATTTTACTATTTAATTTGGCCATATCTAAAGAATAATTTCTATTTCATACTTAAGTTTTGATTTAATTAACAAGTTACTTTGTGAAATATAGAGAACTAAAAACTTGTAACAACCAAGTTATTTTTCTTGTTCATGGCTAAATGCAAACACAAAAACCTGAGGCTTTGGGAACTCAGACCTGAATAGGCTTCTGGGAAATGGCGGCGTTTCCTGATGCAAGGGCCCCAAAAGCATCGATGAGGCCGTTGTTGGCAGCATTATCTGAGGCAAGAAACTGGCTTCCTCCTAAAATGTAAATACATTAACTAGGCTGCTTTCTAGCAAATAAGTACTCACCACAATTTAGTTAGTGATTTTAAGATAATGGTAAACAAAACAATAGCTTCAGTATATATTATTAAAATATGACCAAACCAGATAGAGGTAAAGAAAAACCCTGAAAGTTAACTTAAAAATATCATAACCAGAAAGTGTAAGCTACCTTTATACCTCACTTATAAAAGTCTCAGCTGGTCGAAATGTATTAAATAATCATAGAATATATAAAAAAAGATGTTATAATTCCATATATCAAAGCTCTCAGACTTCACCCAGTCCCTTTGAAGAATTGCTCATTTTTACTTGATGATACAGTTCTTAACAGTGCTGGCTGTGAGATTCCTCAGCCACAGTGGATCAGAATCAGAGAACCAGGATGGTTAAAGATCTGCTACATCGAGGTAGCCTGACAATAGCGGGTAATGAGGGGAGAGAAACACAATAAGCAATAGAGACAAGTCCCCAAAAGGAGTACTTTTGGGGGCCTAATTGGGACAGAAATAAAGTTTACAAAGGCCATGGAAGCACTTTGAAACTATGGGAGTTTGTACAACCAAGCATTTAAAAAGCAAGTATATGTTTGGTAACATTAGAAGCCAACCCAACATACAGGGTGGGGCAAAAGTAGGTTTACAGTTGTCCATATGGAAAACAATACAATAATTAACAAATAATAATACAGAAATAAATTCTGTTTCACGTATTCCCAATTATAAACCTGCTTTTGCCCCACCCTGTAATAATAGATATGCTAAAGTTTTAAATTGTGTATTCTCTCCTAGATTGAAGAAGGCACTGAAAACATGTAATCCATTTTTGTCACGTGTCTCTGTATCTCAGATAATAGCTCCCGGAGTAAATGTTTATCTAGAACCTTATTTGTTATTTAGATCTGTCCAGCCAGAGCCTCTGTTAACCCTATTTCCCCCCTACACCTGCAGCCTAAGTGAACTTTGGTCTCGTGGATTTCTTGCTATCGCTCCATGTGCCCTGCATCGTCATCGCAATGACTTTTTTACTCATGACCCGATCATCTTTTCTACCCCTTTTCCTCCAGAGAAATTCAACGTCTGTTCAAGGCCCAGGTCAGAAGTCACCTAGCTTCTCATGCCTTCTTTCCCTACTTATACAACCCTGGGAGAATTCATGGCTTCCTCCGTTCACGTAGTGCTTGGCTCGTATATAGTCCTCCTGTTACAGAGGAATGTTATCTGATTATGCTATCTGATTAGTAGATTTATTTGTCACTCTAGCCAGCTGGACTCTGAGCACCTTGAAAACAGAGGTCAGGTCTGGTTTAACCGTGGTCCCTAGCTCCTGGCACAGTGTCTTCAGAGCTCAAAAGAAGTTAAGTTGTCAGTCTCTACACCTATGCACTGCTTTAAAGGAATGGAATCTACAGGCCATATTTTACCTGTTATAAGGCTCATCTGTGTGACTGAATCTTCAGCAGATGGTCCCAAAGCAATAAAATGAACGATGGCTCCACTTTTAGACACTTCATCAACACAGCTGCTTGCAGTCCTATCCTCCCCGTCGGTCAGCAGCACTATTTCAGATCCATCTGTTTGAGAGTACTTCCTTCTAATGACCTAATCAGAGCATAATTACAAAATATTCCTAGGTGAGGTAGAATTACAGGAAATTAGAAAAAGATGTACAGAGAAAATAAATTAAAATGTGTAGAAAAAAAGAGATAGTTTCTATTTTCAAATTATAGACTCTGCAATCAACAACCCCGAAGGGGGGTTAAACGTGACTGTATTTTCTGTCCTTCTGCTGTGGAGAATATTTGCTCAAGTGAAGGTACGTGGGAGCAGGGCTTTGGAACATCCTACTTGGGTTAAATAACAATGACGTCTCTGTCTGGGGAAGTCAGGTCAACCAGGCACTAAAAATGTAATTGCAGAGTAGAATTAAATATTTCTCATTTTTTTGACCAGACCTTGCTCTAACAAGCCTTCAATATATAAAAATCTGTTGCACAGATAGCTAAATGCATTATGAAACCACTTGAACATTAAAATCTTAATGATTTCAAATTAGAGAACCCTCAGTATGCTTATAGAGAAAGGATATAGAAAGTTCTAAGCAGGTCAAGGTTAGGGATCTTGTTATGTAATTTTTATTTTATACCTAAAAGTAACAAGCACAAAACTAAGTATATTGGTGGTGCTCAGAGAATACATGAATTGTGTTTATTGAGATGGAATTCTATTTGTGGCTTGACCCTCTTTCCTACAAAGCCAAACAGTTGACACTCATTTTTCATTTGCACAATGGAATACTACTCAGCCATTAAAGAGAAGAAAATTTTACCTTTGTGACAGTGGATGAACCTGGAGAACATACATTAAGTGCAATAAGCCAGTCAGAGAAAGACAAATACCATATTATTTCATGCATATGTGGAATATAAAGAACAAACTGAACTAACAAGCAAAATATACATAGATGCATAGATGGAGAGCAGGATGACAGCTAGTAGGGTGGAGGTTAGAGGGTGGAGGGATTGTGCAAAAAAGGAAAAGGAATCATGGACACATTCAACAGTGTGGTGGTTGCTGGGGGGAGTGGAATTTAAGAGGACTAAAAGGTAATGTAAAGAATACAATAAAGATTAGGTTAAAAATTATTTATTGAGATAGAGGTGGGGGACTGAGGAGATATAAGGTGAGTGGCAAAGAGAATATATTCTGTAGTTCAAGAGAAACAACACAGTGTTACAGTGCTACACTTTCTGAAACATTTGCTAAGTGTTAAATGTATTTTATACAATGTGTAATTCAAGTCCAAGCTCCCAGTCTGTCCCTGGACCACTATCCTACTACCGTTCTTACTCCCTACAGTTTATTTTACACAGGGCAACCAGAGTCATCTTCTTAAAACACGAACTGACGATCCATCTCCGATACTTAAAACCCTTCAGTAACTTTCAGTTGTGCTTAAAATAAAATAAAAACTTCTTATATTTTTAAGCTTTGAAATATCTAGCCATTATCTATCTACCTGCAAACTACATTTTCCACCCTCTCATTTGTCAAACTCTAGTGCCACTAGCTTTATCAATTTGTTGAATAATCCAGTTCTTTTCTTAAGGGGCTTTGCACTTTCCTCACTGCCCGAACCGACTGCTCTTTCTCATCCTTCAAACCATAGCTTAACGATCACCTTCAAAGAGGTTCTCAAGGGCCTCTCCACCTAAAGTAGGCAGTGCCCCTGCTTTCCCAGTTACTCTGTCTCATCACTCTATTTGGTTTCCTTACAACACTGTCTTCACAACCTACAATTATTGTTATTATTCATTTATTTATTTATGTATTTTCAGTTCCTTACTGAAACCACATGTACCACAAGAGAACAGAGAAGCTTTGCTTGGCACATAAGTATATGTTGAATAAATTATATGGTTGCCCCCTACCTACTCCTTACACTAAGTATATCTTGAATAAATTAAAACATGAAAAACCCTATGCACTAGCTTTTATTACCCCATTTTACCAATGAGATAATTGATGACTGCAGAGATGAAGAATCATGCTTAGTGCTGCAAAGCTAGTAAGTGAAAATGAGAGTTTAAACCTAGGACTTCATGCTAGAAAGCTACACTCAAATGTCATACAATTTATAAGTGATAAAGATTTAATAGTTTTGGGAACAACGGGAAATGCTACAAGAAAAAGCGAGGATTTTGAAGAGCTGGTAGAATCT
>PVKM010038939.1:0-13976 GCA_004027735.1 Carollia perspicillata | reverse complement strand
GTTTATAGTATGGATGGTTCATAGTTTTTCTATTTTGTTTTGTTTATTTCTGCCCCAAGAGACAACTCTGTACTAAATATTTTTATTACATCTGATTTCATATTGGTGCTTTTATTTCCATGGGATAGGTTTCCTAGAGGTAAGGTTTTGAGGTTGAAGAGTATGTGCCTTTTTAATTTTAATAGTTATCTCCAGTTGCCCTGCAAAAGCAGTTTGTAGGACATGAGTATGCTTTTATCTGATCAGGACTTGTCATAATTTCCTTTCTTATAAGACTTAATAGCTGACAATTAATTTTAAACAAACTAAGTTCATGATACTTTTAACTTCAGAAGGCATCATTTATAAGATCAGATTTAAGATGCAGTTGACTATTATAAGTTGTTTTGATGAATTATTGTACTGTCTACATTTAAAGTAAGGGATCTTTTTAATTACATAAAAAACACCAGACATACATAAGAATGGATATAATGTGTTCCCATTGACATTCACAGACTCTGACTATCCCTTATCAAATGTGTTATATGTGTTTCAGCCCTGGATTAGGTACAGATAAGAACCCATAGGATCGAGTTGAAAACAAATTGCCAGAGATAGTATGTGTACTTGTGTACACCCCTACTGAATTTCTGATTTACTTAAAACTCACAGAAGTTCCACAGATTTTCCTTACTGGGAATTTGGATAGCACATTGCCACCCAGCAAATCAAGATGGGCACTTTCATATGGAAACTGCCCCGATGGTGCTTCATGATAGTATCATAGGACTTCAGAGGCAGGACTGTTACGTCAGCGGTTCTTCCGTGTACTGTACTGAGTCTCTGTGACTCAGGTCTTTCTTGATGGGATGACAGGCTACAGTGTTATCCCATTTTGTGCTTTGCTAAAAACCTATTTCCAGAATGTCTTTCAAAATGTTCAAATTTTTAAAAAGAACAAGACATTTATTTAAATTTACTTAAAAAAACCACTGATTCAGGGCTAATGCTTGTATAGTTTATTAATCAAATTGTATTTAGCAGGAAAAAAAAGCCAGTTACAATTCACTTACAATTGAGATTTCACTCCATTTTAACGTTATTTTAATGAGCTACAGATTTGAATGTGGGCTTTGTTCATCTGTTGCTTCCGCTCAATTGCAGCTTTACCCTAAGAAGACACAAGACAGATTGATCGGGCTTCCAGTCATTGTAAGGCTTAAATGAAGTGAACAGGGCCTTATGTTTCTAAACCAAATGAGAGGATTAAGGCAAAAAGAAAAAGAAGGGGAAAATTTTTAAGTTCTCCTCCCCCCCAAAATACTCTATAAATCCTTTAAATCATCTGTTTGCTATTTTTAAATTTGCTACTATAGTTTCCCACTTTTCCTAGGACAGCATCAGAAGATGACATCATCAAAACAAAAATCACAAACATCTCATTTTTGGAACACAATTTCAATGCAAAAGCAAAGCATTTTAATTATGTTAGATTTTCTTTGGTAGGTATCATTGCTACATGCAAATTAAAAGAGCTATTTATCATCTAATACTTTGTTAAAAGTCATTGCACGTTTTCTATGATTTATTTAAGGGGAAACAAAATTTGTTTGAGTTAAAGTGATTTTGTGGTTTATATTATAACCATATTTTCAACACTGCGTATGTTTTGGGTACTTCTCTGAAGGGCGACCATATAAGGTCCGGCGAGCATGTACTGGACAGGTTTTGGCTGCCCTTGTTGTCCATTTTCAAGGGTGGCCTAGAGAGGCCATGGATTCCAAATGAAGTTTTCCATTGTATTCAGACGATAGCTGAGATGCTGAAGATGAGGAAGGAGCTTCACATTCTGAAAATGGAACTTACAGAGTGGTCTTCTTGAAGCTGTGGGAAACTTTGGCCAATTTTATTACACAAGGAATTACTCACAGTCTCTAACTTTCATAACCTGACAATCAGAAAGCATGTATGTCCCGTTATGTTATTTTTTAAATTACAAGTGGTTTATATTAAATGCAAGTTCCATAAGTTATCTTTTAGGTAAGAACAGCTTCTGATTAATAATAATCATTTTATGAACAAACATTCTTGGTGGAATAATTCCTATTTCTAATGCTGTACATGACAAATATGAGTCTTTTAATCATCCTTCATCTATATTTTTATGCTGATTTTGCTTAAAGTGAGACAGAACGATTTTAGCTTTCCCTGAGAGCTTGTTGCTTATTGTATTTCATTTTACTTTATTCAGCAAAGTAAAAGTATCTTATTGGGCAAACCGCATACATTGTTATCTAATGAAAGCACATTAATGTTTGAACAACTCTTTACATGAGGAAAAAAAATATTTAACCTAACAGATTAGCTGACACACATTATCAGTAAAAGCATAATTAAAAAAAAGTCTTTTATTTTAAGTTTTTTCTTTGAGTTGATGAAAACATTTCCTTAGGCTGTCATGGGCTGATACCAAAATCATTAAAAAAATGCCCCGATAGAAACTTAAGGGCTGGCAGGAAAGTCAGCTGGCCCATAATTCTGCACTTGTGAGTTCAGGAGAATTTAAGACCATGTGCTCTGAGAAAAATGTATTCTCTAACTTAGATGTTCAAGTTAAATTATTAAGTATATTTGTGCTTCAGACAATGGCAAATTCTATCTATAATACAGATCTCAATGGCTCCCTATCTGGAAGGGTGTGGATGACAAGAGCAAAGAGAGGAAACTCCTCCCCCATTTGGAGGGGTCCAGAGCCTAAGGCCAGGCTTCTCACCCAGAGGCCAGAGGAAGAGTGAGCCACGTCACGATGCAGAGAAAGAAGCTGATGACCTCAGTGTGCACAGGAAAAGAGAGTGTGCAGAGGCCGGAGCAACAACAAACCAAGAACAATTAGTACGTACAAGAGGCAGATGATAACAGGGAGAGCCGGGCATACTTTATCATTAAATATTTCAAGGATGCAGAAAACTCTAAAAAATAATAACACAGAAGTATCATATTGATAATCAGGTAGATGTGGTAAGACCAAAAACCATATAAAATAAAATCTAAAAACTAAGGTATTAAAAAAAAGAAGTAGAGAAACACTGTGTCTATGTGATTCTGGCTAAGCAAAGCACGGTATTCGCTTAGAGTGTTTGAATAGCCCGGACAGAGGTTTGTGTTGTACTTGAGCTGGTTGTGCAACTTGGTGAACGACAGAGTTGTTTATAATTTCAGTGACAGTGGGTTTTGTTTTGTCATTCATTAGTTAAAATTAATGTTGAAGTTTTAATACATTTTCAGTTAAAAACAAAACAACCACAAAGCAAAAATATTCAAGAAAGTTGAGACTGACTTTACAGGTAAAGAACTAACTAAGCATTAAAAAACAAGATTAAACTGAGTAAATGTTAAAGATCTTAATAGCTTTGTGCAAGGATGCGCGAATTGGGCAACAACTCATCTAGCAGATAAGTTGTACAAAAGTTGTACAACGTATAAGTTGTCCAGATAGTTGTACAAAATAAAAGGCTTCTATAGGGAGAAAGAGGTAGGACAAGGAAGTTACACTAGCAAAGAACTGATTGTGGCAATGTCACCTTTCTTTAGGGGACAGCTGAAACTGTAATTAAATTAGGTATCAAGTCTTGGTTTGGTGTTTGGGGCTTAGCACAAGTGACTCCAAGCCTTTTGACTTAAGCAGAATTGAGTGTTTTTCTATAGCTTGCCATTGGTGGTTATATGTGACTGTAATATTTTAGATTTCAATCTTCTGTTTTATATTAGAGAATAGATTTTTGTTTCCAGGAAAAAAATTATTTATATATTTAATTTTCAATACATTTGGAAATAATTTACAGATTAAATCCAAAATATGATTGCTATAATTCAAACTTTGCTAAAAATATTGCTGAAAAATTATATAACACTTCCATTACACAGAGACCATTATGCTAGTTATTAATTTTGATAAACTTTAAATTATACCTACATATAATTTTATAATTATAGAATTTAAAGGGATATCTTCATAACAAATCTATATTTGTTTAACTAATATGTCTTTTAAAATATGCAGCCCTGGCTGGTGTGGCTCAGTGGATTGAGCACCAGCCTGTGAAACAAAATGTCACAGGTTCGATTCCCAGTCAGGGCACATGCTTAGCTTGAGGGCCAGGTCCCCAGTGGGGAGCACCTGAGAAGCAGCCACACACTGATGTTTCTCTCCCTCTCTCTCTCCCTTCCCTTCTCTGAAAGTAAATAAATAAAATCTAAAAAATAAAATACAATAAAATATCCACATGACATACATTTTGGCTTCAGACAAAGAAGCATGAATTAAAATTATTTAATGACATGCAACCAGTTTTAAAGAGCTCGATTTCTTTTCCATGGCATGTGTGTACAACCACTGTGTGGATGTTCTTGCATTGCTTCGAACATCACCATTTTCTCTGAATATTCTGTGTATCTAAGTAACCATGATTGTGGTTCATTTCACTTAATGGTCATTCATATAAAATTAAAGCTTTGAGAATATTATTATTTGCTTCAGCTAATATCAGTTATATTACTCTTTTATAGGGTGGCTGATATTTTCACATAACAGAGATTTTCTCAGTCTCTTGACTTTTTCATTTTATTATGTTGTTCCTTTCACTGAAAAAAGCTCATAATAAGTTCAAGGTGAAGTTTTCCGGCTCAGAGTTGTAAGTCAGTTTTTGTGAAAACAATTGGCAACAACCATCTTTGACATCATCCCTTTATTCATTCAGCCTGCGTTCTGTTGTGTAAATGACCATACCTGTGTGTTTTAAAAAAATCACTATTTCTAATGGGCACATTAAAAAATCCTTAAGTCGTCAATGCTTTTCTGCAAATAAATGTGAAGTGGGTTATTGTGCCTTAGATTAAAGTCCAGTAAGGCAGACAAAAGGGACACCATTGCAAATTAAACCATAAAGGTCTGAAGTATTATTAAGAGGTTCACAGATACTATGTTCCAATCAGGCTCAATAAGGGCTGAATTCCTATTATGTTTCTTAAGCCTCCAGAAAAGACATGGGAAGGGACCCAAAGTTAAAGTCGTCAAATAAAAAGCACTTAGGCCAAGAGCACATGAATGTATGACTGGGTAATGGGCCTTTCATCTTTGAAATAAAAACAGTTCAGTTCAATTGGAACTGAAGGTTCCCCCTTTGAGAAAGTTTATTTTAATGAGTTTCCATTTTATGCGTGGGCTGCTCTTTAATCCAGGCTGTTCCATTGAAGTCTTACCCAATGAAGACGCAAGACAGATTGTCCAAGCTTGCGGCTATTGTTAGGGGTTGATGAAGTGTATGGGCCCTTATGGTTGATAACAGAAGTAGATGGTCAAAGCCAATAAATAAAACTTTAACTCTAATTGTTGGGTGCTTTATGCTGAAAAGGTTCCATTAGCATGGATCTCTGGTTTTGAAGGACTTGTGAACCCAAAGGCAGCTTGTAGCCCTGTCACACAAACTAAGTCACTTGGGCAAGCCGCCATGGGTCCTAGCTAATCCACGCAGTGTGGCTTTTAAAATTATAGACTTCTTTTTAGAAATAAACGCTATCAATATCTTGACAGACAATTAACAGTATATGGATCTGCTGCATATAGATTTGTCACAAACGTGGTTTAAGCGTAGCTTGTGCATTGTTTTGTGGGATCTTAATAATGTAAACTTTAGAATTAACCATTTAGTGTATATTAAGTAGTTGATATTTGAACGTGTGTGGGAAGAAGGATATTTCATGAACAAAGTTAGCCACAGAATCATCTCGTCGTCACAAATGTCGGTTGCCCATTCAAGTAACATTCCTGTGCTCTCTCCAAATGTGTCCTCCTCTAAAGCCACTCAATCCAATGTTGGGGTGACCGGTATAGTAGTTGTACACTGAGAGTTGTCTTAAAACCTACCAAACCCATTTGTCATAAGTTTAAGTTCCTTACAAATATGCCCCAGTGACCTCAAAATTATACATCTCTAACTTAGCGCTTTAGAAGCCACTGCACCTCGTGACTAGTTAAATCATGATTTGTGCAGCACAATAGATGGAACCTTGGTGACCCTGAAGGACTAACCCCACCATCATTGTCTTGACACCGGAATGTAAGTTAGACCCTTGAGGGAAGTCTACCTCATGTTTAACTGGCCGGTTACCCTGAGGAAAAGCCATCCCTGATGTATTTGAGGCAGAAATACGAATGGCTGCCACTGACAGGGGAGCTTGCCTGTCTGGGACGAACCACTCCTCCCCCAGGAAGCTTTGTCAAACTCTTCCACATCCCAAACAACCTCCATTGGCTCACTTCAGACCTAGATGTGAACATAATGGCTGCATTATGGAAGAGCAGAGGCAGGATCCTAGAATTGTGGCGGAATGGGTTATTCTCCCCTCTTCTCTATTTTGTAGTAAAATCCATGTGAATAAAGTGACTAACAAGGATAATAATGAGAGAAGGAGGAAATGAAAGAAGGTGGGTCAGGAAGCCTAATGAGGGAAGGCAGCATAAAATGTTGTTTGATAATTTATGTAAATTATCCAGTGGGTGTCCTTTTCTGTCCTTTTTCCCCTTTGAAAAATACAACATACAGTTTATAATCATGTTCAAAGTTAGCGATTTCCCATCTCTTCTTTAATAAGATTATTTACACTTATTTTACAGTCTCAGTATATTTCAGTGGTTATCAGACTTTTTAAAAAACTGTCCAGATTTTTCTGTTTCAGAAAGGACAATTTAAGTATTATAGTTCTCACTTTTTTTTTCTTGGAAGAGTAGAACAAATCCCAATTTCTACCGAATTTCCAAGGTGGACACATTGGAAAGAAACTAAGGTACTTCCAGAATTATAGCTGTAATTCATTGGTCAGAGGCCTTGGGGGCCATCAGGGTCTCTGGTCCCCCTATTCCCTCCTACCTAGATTTGTTTTTTTAATGGTTTAAGTTCCTCAACAAGGAGTGTGGGGAGCTTTATTCATATGTAAGGAGAAAGGATTCTACACCTTTCTACAAGACATCCCTTCTCTGTATCATTAGATCACCTGTATGTTTAAAATATGATTAAATGTTGAGGTTATCCTGTTGGGTTTTTTTAACCTTTAAAAAAATCTCACCATTATTGTATGCAGCTATATGTCCTAAGAGTAAGTAGAGTGACGGGGACATCAGTCTTCATACAGTATGTGACACAGAACCAGAAATGGGATGCCGTCATGTCCAGGTCTGTCTATCACTGAGGAAGGGCGGTAGACTTCCTGATCAGTTCTGACAAGTCACTGACAGTTGGCAGGGGAAGCACATATGTGACAAAGGGCAGGCAGAGGTTACATGTGTCAGCAAGAACCCTCCGATTCCAGCTACAAGGAGTCAAGTTACTGGCAACTCTGGTGTTTGGATGCTGTTGGTTTTCTTTTTAAATGTGGCTTCAGAAAATCACAGGTGCTCATTCGTCCAGATACACACAGTTTTCTGCTGGCTTAGTCAGCAGCTAAATGGCAGGTCACACTAATTTGAATGCTAATATGTTCTTGGTCTTTTTGCCACTTTGTTTATGAATTTACATACATTTTATAAACATAATTGTGGATCCTGGGTGGTGAGGGGTAAATTGGTATTACGTAAAGAACCACAGTTGAACTGAATAGTTTTCATATCATGTTTAGCATAAAAATCATCACCTCTGGCTTAAGTTTGAGTCTTAAAGTGTTAATGTCCGTACTTTACACAGGGGACACAGAGGCCGTGCAGCTTGGTGGTTAAGAGCTTGAATGCTGAAGTCAGATCTCATGGATTCGAGTCCAGGATCCAATTAAGATTGGGTTGTGTTGAGCACTCTACTTAGTATTTCTGGGAGTCAGTGTCCTTATCTGTAAAATGGGGATGACAAGAACCCCTACCTCCTCAGCTCTCGAGGATTCTGGAGGGTACTCCCTGCTAAGTGTTTAGAGCAGGGTCTGGTATGTGATAGGTGCTATGTTAGTGTTTGCAGTTATCACTAAGTTGTGTTGCTGAATTTTTATATAGTTGATATGCAATGTTTATGAGATCGCATAATATCTAAAGAAAGTATCCATGACTTTATAATCTGATAAACTTCGGAAAAATTTGGGCCATTATTCCTTGAAAATGTTTTTGCCTCCCCCTTTCCTATTTCTCATTCTGGAATTCCAACTACTTGTATGGCTCAGACTGCTTTATATTGGCCCACAGGTCATTACATCTCTTTTATTTATGTTTTAATCTTTTATCTGTTTTTTCTTCCTTTTGGATAGTTTCTACTGCTGTTTCTCCAAGTGGACTGATGTTTTCTTATATAGTACCTAATCTAATCTGCTGTTGATCTCATCCAGTGTAGTTTTATTTGATATTTTATTTTCCATCTCTAAAATCCCTATTTTTGTATTTCCTATTTTTTAAATTTATGTTTTCTTGAACAAATGAAGCATGTTTTTATTTACCACTTTATCATCTTACCTGCTAATGTCCTCTCTCTCTCTCTCATTTTTGGAAAGAGATTGTTTTTCTCTCTCCAAAATTGATTGTTTTTCTATATGTTTCCACTTCTTCGCATGCCTGATGGCTTTTACTGTATGCTGGACATTGAGGATTTTATTTGTGAGTGATGAACTTTTTATTTCTTTTAATAATGTCAGGCTTTGTTCTGGATACAGTTAAGCTTCTCAGTATCAGTATGATTACTTGGAAACTTGCTTTTAATTTGTAACATTGGGTCCTCAAACATATCATTTAACAAATCTCATACAATATACTGACTATTTTTGATGGTACTGTGTATTAATTAATTAATTCACTAATTAGCTTTCTATCCATTCATTCAACTAATGTTTTATTGCATTTCTCTGATATGGTAAAGTAAAGATGAAAAAGAATCCTCAAGGAACTTATAGTTAGGAGAGAAGATGAATACAGACAGAAAATATTTTTAGGCAGTGATATGCACTGATAGAATAATATATAAAGTACTGTAGAATATGCTGGTATTTACTTTCCCATGTGTATATAACAAATGGTCAACCAAAGTGTACTCTCTTGTACTTAAATTTCTTTTTTCTAAAGATTTTATTTATTTATTTTTAGAGAGAAGGGAAGGGAAGTAGAGAGAGAGGGAGAGAAACATCAGTGTTTAGTTGCCTCGAGAGTGCCCCCCACTGGGAACCTGGCTCACAACCCAGGCCTGTGTCCTGACTGGGAATCGAACCAATGATCTTCTGATTCACAGGCCAGCACTCCATCCACTGAGCCACACTAGTCAGGGCCTTAAATTTCTTTTCTCTGATTATTCTCTCTTGGCCTCACAAAGTTTTTTAATTTTTCATTATTGTAAGTATATAACATAAGGAGGAAAAATATATCTACTTTTATAAAAATTCAAGCATTTATTGAACAAATATATCTTGACTGGCTATAATATGCCACATCATAGCTGTAGCTACAACAATGAACAAAACAAAGTCCTTATAAGTTGCAAATTCAAAAGGCACAATCAAGTGGCAATAATACATACCATGTTACAAAATTATGACTCTATATTTCTGTTCCTGCTTTTAAAGTGACATGATGATTCTAGCATGGAGTTAATGGCAGAAAACTTGCCCTTGGGCAGGCCAGCTTGTTTCCTGTTCTGAGCTCCAGATGATAAGTGCTACTGAAAAAAGCTCGTTCCAGAGCAGTGTTTTAAAAAAGGATTGCTGATGTATTCATATTTTTGTCTGTGAGAGTGCTATTTTTGTAGAAACAAATTGGATTCCTTTTTTTTTTTTTGGAGTTTTAGGATATGAGTTTCAAGAAGATTCTTAATTGCAAAAGAAAAGTCAGGCTAAGAGCAACCACTACAAATGCTACTACTACTGCTCTTGCTGCTGGTTATGATTTTCTGAATTGTCGGCATCTGCCCGTGCTCTGTGAAGTTCTTTACTTAATCTCTTTTCATCCTCAAAAGAATCCTATGAGTTGTACGATAAGAATAAGTATGGGAGAGAAAAGGGAAGGCGTCCGTAAAAACATTTTTTAAGTATTTCTGAAAATGAGACATAGTCACCAAGACAAAAATAATTTTAATTCTGCATTATCAAAAGGACTATAATAAGACTATTAGCACATGCTACATTGCACATTGTAAATTGCAATTAGCATTGTTGATTTGATGACTGGGTAGATGGCTTTCTGAGCAAGCCTTATTTGGGAGATTCAAATGAAATTCTGCATTATTTTCTCGGCGTATTGTAAGAATATTTGGAATTTAAAATACCCCTCCCAATAGCGCCTTCTTAGTATCTCTGCCTTACTGGACAGCAAAGGCCCCACTCAGTGAGCTTTCCAAAGAACTAACTGCCAGTTGAGAATGCGCATTCTGTCATCTGTCAATGGAGATGCACGTGAGGATCCTGTGGCTTCCTACTCTACGATGGGGGCTCCCTTCTGAGGGTGACAGATGACAAGATCAACACTGGGCAGCCAGCCTTTCAGGAACCCTCACCCTCTTTTAGTGCCACCGTGTACCCTTCCCAGAGGACAGAGGTGATGGGCCGCCCTGCATTGACTGGTGTCAGAGCAGTGGGGCCACTGATCCAGACCCCGGTAGGTTTACTGTGCAGCCGTGAAGTCATTGGCACTCAGCTGTGAAGCGTGTAAAAATAGAGAGTTGGCGTGCAGTGGTTCCGCTGTTCAAGAAGTTGTAACAGATCTCTCTACATCTTTTACATGTATACATTATATACATTTACATAAGTATATAATAAATTAATATACATGAAAACATATATTACCTATATTTTACAAAGTTCTCCCTCCCCTCACTGCCCAGCATACACCCATGCATAGCTCTCTATTTCCAGATGTACTTTTGTAGTGGATTATAAAAAATGGCCTCATCTTATTTTCTATGTATATTGACCAATAAACCTTTTTGATTTGGTTTGCAGGCCCGCGCTCAATCCACTGAGCTATACCAGCCAGGGCCAATAAACCTTTTTGAGAACTCCAGAGTGAATGATTGGTCAGACTACAGAGAATTTTACTTTGAATTTGGATTTTAAATCTTTAGCAAAACAAGTTATAGTCCAAGAAAATTTTTCTAAAAAATGAGTTAACAAATGTTAATGTTTTTGTGACATGATATACTAGCATGACTCGGCAACAAGTGGCTATCAAGAGAGCCCTGCCATTTTAGTCACTGCGGACACTTTTTATTTAAAGTGACAACGAATTTCAATCCCAGCGATTGACTTTGTATTGCAAGTCACCTTTGCAGCGGACTCTACTGAGTTTTTAAACAGCTGTAATCTGATCGAGTTTGTGTGGTCTCTGTTCATTCAAGAGGGAGGAAGAGGGTCCTCTTCAGCACCAAATAAACACGTCAGTTTACATTTTTGCCTAGGAAAGAAGTTTTACCTGGAGATGACATGACATCAGAAAGCTGACTGATGAGTCAGTTGTCAGGAAAATGTGGCTTTCATTCAGACAAACATATTGAAATAGATAATAGACTCTGGAATTTGGGATACGATGTTGACTTGCTTATTCATTTTTGTTGGCCTGTAGGGACCCTCAAAACTAAATGGAAATGTACTTCATTAAGGCTGAAACTATTTTAGTAGAGCTCTCAGGCTTTCATTTTCCTCTCTTGAAGGTTTGTTTGGTACATATATGTTACATTGCATATGCATTTTGAGTTCTCCAAGTGTAGGTTCTAAATGCATACTGTATTATATTTTTACAACTGCATCAGTCACGATTTCTAATACACATTCTCATTTTGTGAGCTACTAGATGGCTCAAGTAGATGGATTGCTCAATTCCACTTTTGATAGCAACTTAAATACCTTCTTAAAAGAAAACATATTTCTGATATCAATCTCTGCTTTCTTTCCTAAAAGACTTACTGTGTGCCAATGAGGTGGTTCAATGAGGTGTTACTGTGATTCAAAGGGGTAAGACACATGAATAGCCGAGACAGGTGTAACCCATGTCTTCCTTGTAAGCCTCTTCATAGAGGTGATGCTGGAGAGCCCTCTGTCAAACAGCACATTTGCTAATGTGTCATTTTAGTATTTTAATAGGGGATGAGCCCTGGCTGGTGTGGCTCAGTGGACTGAGTGCCAGCCTGTGAACCAAAGGGTCATGAGTTTGATTTCCAGCAGGGCACATGCCTGGGTTACTGGCCAGGTCCCCAGTGCAGGGCATACAAGAGGCAACCACACACTGATGTCTCTCTCCCTCTCTCAATCCCTTTCCCTTCCTGAAAATAAATAAATAAAATATTTTTAAAGAAGAATACATCATGTAAAAAGATAATATTTTAATAGGGGGTGAAATGGACCTAATTTGATCCTATTGATAAGAATAGTAGTGCTGTCATTTAGGACAAGAACTAATTTCTATTGTTCTGAGGAAACCAAGATTTCTTGCTGAAAATTGCTCACCAGAAACTAAATAAATGAAGGAAACTTTCGTAATTGCTAAACTTTTGACAACTATTTCTATTTCATTAGAATTAGGATCTTGATAACCATAGTTAGAAAAATGAGAAGTCACATACCTACATTACTAACAATTTCTCAGTTAGTATATGGCAAGCATGATTTTGGGAATAACTGTTTTCCTAGCTTGAATATACAGGAGCTCCTAAATTAAGATTTCCCCTTATACTCATTGTTAGCATGTTTTACTCAGAGTCTCATAGTCAATTTTACCATGAAGTCTAAATTGGGCTTTACCTTCACAGTCTAAAATTGCCTTCAGTTAAGTTAAGTTAACAGCTAAATATGGAGTATACTTTTTTCAAAGACAATTCTATTGAATATATTTTCAGAAAGAAATAAATGTTATAAGCTTGTAATATACTAGAATTTAATAAGAAGAATTCTTAGTACTGTTTTCTTTCTAGAAAAGTATTTTCAAATAGATATTTGATGTAAATAAGTTTATTTATTATATAAATAAATTTAAGGCTGATTTTAGACCTCCTGGGTTATAGTAACCTATTGGAGTTCAGAATGCATATATATATTGCGCATATAAATATATATATATCACCATGTGTATATATACATCATGTTGTGTGTATATATATGATGTACATGATGGGTGTGTGTGTATATATATATATATATCACCATGTTAAAGGCTCCAAATATCAAAGTGCCATGTTTCTGATTTTTATTGTTCTTGCTGAATCACACTGTATTATCTTGATACTTTCTAGCATTTTCAGTACAATTATTAAAACAGTTATAGAGGCTCTAAAGGAATGTAATTGGAAAGGAAAGATGGCCTGTGCTGGATGAAGTTCTTAATTAATCTTTCACTGTTAAATTGTTCAAAATTAATCAAGTATATTGCCTATAAGAAGGCAACTACACTTTACATATCTCAGTGTTATCATCACCAAGCCATATATTAAAAGTTAATTTCTGATTTAAAAGTGTACTTTAACTGCAAAACCATCAATCCTAAATAATTCCATTATAAAAAAATCTTATAACACCAAAGAACATGATATAGTACTTTGTGTTTAACATTTGAAATTTATTTTTGGCGTGAGCTTTGCAGCATCAAATTAGGATATACATTTTTATAAAATAACTAATCTCCTTTGGAAAACACCATTTATTCACTCATTGATGTGTTCATTTATTCAACACATATTCATTGAAAAAAGTTAGGTTTCTGGCATTGAGAATAATGTCTGTGAAATGCAATAGCAATTTTCTGGTGTATAAAGGGACAATAAACAACTTGAATTCTAATCACATTTTTAGATAAATGTCCATGGGGCTGTTTGAGAAAATTGTGGAAAGGTGATTCTCCCCTCCGAAATTGCTCTGAATTATGCAGACTATACTTTCCACTGGCACTCAGTGTTTTTACCACCCTAAGGCACCAGAGTGACAAGACACAGCCCACCAGACACACTTGATTCCTAGGGTAAGTGCTTCTCAACTAGAGTGAGGAAGTCCCTTGTCCT
>PVKM010038937.1:0-13938 GCA_004027735.1 Carollia perspicillata | reverse complement strand
CATTTATGGGTCCCGTACAAATTGACTCAGAATCTCTGGGACATGGCTCAAAATTCTGAATGATAACAAACCTCTCTAGGTGACTCTTCTGCCACTTGAGCAAACTTGATGAAATTGAGAAGCACTGGCCCACATGACAACATAGGCATTCCATACTTAGAGAAAAATAAACTTCCACAATATATAAGCACACTCACAGGTTTAATCATAAAAGCCTCACCCTACTCACACAAATTTCTAAAATCATGTTTTTTTGTCTCGAATTCTCAGGAAGGAGCCATTAACAAAGGGATTGAGGGTCCAACTGTCAGGAAGAGGGGCAGTGTCTGGGTCTTCCTAATGAGCTGTACTGGTGGGCTCATTTGAATTGTAGCTACAGTTAAGGGTCAAGCTCATAGAGTTGGGGCATAAAATACTCACCAGGAAAAGGCATGATAAAAGTGAAGACGAAATTCCTACGCCCAAGTAAGAAACACAGAAGTCAAATTCAAAGGGCAAAATTTGGGGTTGTAAAGTTGAAGTAAAGTACAGGTTTCAGAGTCAAGATAAAGCTTACTCAGGGGAAAAAATGAAGGTTTAGAGAAGGTAGAAAAATTCGATATTGTACTAATGTCAGAGGGAAAGAACTTGAGTCCCTGAAGTGTCTGTTGATAGAGCTTCCAGTAGTTTCCTTCTCAATTCTTGAGTCCTTTTGTCTAAGGGCAAGGTCATGTGCCAAGTGATAAAGTCAGAAATGAATAAAAGAGGCAAACTTCTCCAATCTTTCCATTCAACTATCTTTCAACATATTAATGCATAACTCTGTGAGAATAAAACCTAGTACTTAATTAAACTTAAGTCACCGAAATACGCCATTGCCCACCGAACTTGGTTTTCAATGTCCTTCTCACTTTGAATAACAAGACTCTTTGTTATTGCTCTAATAAATAGTATACAATGCTTTGAGGTTTTGTTACAACTCACTCCATTGTTGTTTGCCATGACCTTTGCAAAGAGTATCTTTATAGAATCACAAATGTTGCTATTTTAAAGTACACAGTGTGTTGCTTTTCTTGAGAATTTCACAAATACAGAAAATCTGTTTCCTAATAATGGGTAGAGGTTTTGAAACAAAAACACAAGTTAAAATAGCAAAAATATATAGTTCTGCCAAGCACATAATGAAATACACATTGAGTAACAGGGGAAAAAAACATTCATATTGATTAGTAAAGCATGCTATAGGTAAAAAGCTGTCAACAAAAACTGAAGCAGAGACCAAAGAAAAATGGAAATGAAAAGAGATCAGCCGAGATTACCCAGTTCCAAACTGTATGATGAAACGTTGTTTTTAAATTTCGAAAGACTATCAAAATATATTAATGTATCTTGGAAGAGCACAGATTCTAGAGCCAAGTTCATATGCATTCATATGCTTACTCTGTTACTGTCTGTGTGGCCTTGGGCAGATCCTCTCTCCCTTCTATAAGGAGGGACAAACGATAGCACAAACCAAATAGGGTTGTTTAAGGATAAAATGATTGAACATACATAAGGGCCTTAGAAGAATACCCCTGTATAGCAAATGCTCAATTTGAGATAACTAGTATTATAAAGACATGCTGTAAAATAGAAATATAATGCAGGACACATGTATTATTTTAAAGTTTCTAGTAGGTGCTGTGAAAAAGTAAAAAAATAGGTAAAATTAATTTTACTAATATTTTTATACAGCCCATCATATCTTGACTTATACTTCCCCAAAATTCAGATATTTAATTTCTAACCTTCAGTATCTTAGAAGGTGACCTTCTCTGGAAACAGGGTCCTGAAAGATATACTCAGTTTATTCTACTAGAATAAAACAAAGTAAGTTCGCAGTTCTTTTTTAACATAGTTGCTAATGAAAAGCATGTAGAAAATGCTCTTTGTATTCATCTTTGAGGTATGGTGAACTCAAACATAATATTTCTTCAGATTTTTTTACCTTCTTTAAGCATCATCTCTTTTTTAAAATTTTTTTTCAAGGAAGAAAATTACCTCAAATTCAAATCACTTTTTTTTTTTGCCAAATCTCAGCTTACATGTATACTAATTCATCCCAAGATTTAATACACTTTTTGTCAGAAAAATTAAAACTAAAGAAATTAAAGGTCTACTATAGCACGAGCTGATTCCATCCTACTGAGGACTATGAATCAGTTAGGGTCATAGGCACAGAGGCAGTCAGTGGAAGCAGTGAGTGGTCAGCAATTCTTTCAGAGGAGTTCCTTTTTCAAAAATGTTATTTTAATTATTGTTCAAGTACAGTTTTTTGTCTTTTATTCCCATCCCAGCCCACCCTCCCAGCCCTCGCCACCTCCCTCCCATTTCCACCCCCACTTAGTTTTCATCCATGTGTGCTTTATACTTGTTCCTGTAAACCCTTCCCCTTTTCCCCTGAATTTCCCTCCCGTCTCCCCTCTGGTCACTGTCAGCCTGTTCTCTATTGCAGTGTCTTTGGTTATATTTTGCTCCTTTGTTTGTTGTGTTGTTTAGGTTCCTATTAAAGGTGAGATCATATGGTATTTTTCTTTCACCGCCTGGCTTATGCTAAGTGAAATAAACCAGAGGAGTTTTTGAAGAACAAAGAGAGCTCTTATCCCAATGCAAGGTATACTTATGCCTTGGTCTCTGGAAAATCAAATCGAATTTAGGGACCCAAATTAAACTGGACTCTTCAGGTCAAAATTGTTTGCCCACCAACATACTGACGGTCTTCTAAATTCTCTCTTCTGGCCAGTACCTGTCCTCGCCTCCTCCATTCTCTTCAGGGCAGCAGGGAGGTCAGTCACCGGATCTGCAGTACCCCAACCGGCATCAGTGGCTCCCGGTCCTCTCCTCATTTTCTCCCTGTTCTTGGCTACTCCCGACACTGTGGTAGCTTTTCCTCAGATCTACGACCCCTTCTTACTCTTGCCAGAATCTTGAGCTCACCGGGTTTCTGCATCTGTCCACCCTTCAGGATTCTCTATCCCTTTGACCGCAGTCACTCAGCATAACGACAGTCATGTTTCACTGTCCCTTGGGCACTTCCTCTTCCATAAAGCAGTGAGTATGTTAAGGTCACCCATTCACACTTAAAACATAAATCTTTAGCCTTGAGGGCTCTTTCAGAGGGAGATGTTTCTGAACATGAACCTAGAGAAAAATGTAAATAATGCTGTATAAAATGTACAACTTTCTTACTTCCAAATCCTGTTTTAGCAAACCGTTCTCAAGAGTCTGTTTTCCTTCATTGCCTGGCTCCCAGAAACAAGGGAGAGAATTTTCCATTTTGTAACCGTGCCCATGCAGACCTCATCCTTTTCACATCATATTCCAGCTGTGATTTTCTAATTTACACTAAGGTGTCAAAACTACTATCCACCCCATTAATTTAAATTAATGAGTGAGTCACTGATAAAAGGCACATTCATTAATTTAACAAAAATCTCTCAGTCAGAATTTGAGAAGCAAAACATGCCATTGGGAGATATACTTGCTACAGTGAAGGAGATTATCTTACCACAACCCCCAAATCTTCTATATGTATGATTATAAAACATCACTCCGTGTTTATTGTAATTGAAACAAAAATTTATTTCATGGCAATTTGAATTTGTTTTAAAAGTATATGCGTGTATATGTACCTATGTGTTTATATTTGCATGTGTACATGTTTGTAAATGCACAATATATACATATGTATATATACAGATATAGTGTATACAGTGTATATAGAGTATATATATAGTGTATACATAGGTATATACTATATACATATACACATGATATATATATACATACATATATGTTTTAATGCAAATAGAACCTCTATATCATAAGGATTCTAAGCCACACACTTAATTCAACAGATGCTTGGCTCTTAATTCAACATATGCTAAATGATAAAGTGATTGTACTATTCCTATTAAAATGAGGAAGAAGGTGAGTGTGCCTATGAACAGTACTATCATTTCTCTTGAAATTTATGTGCTGTACAATGCAATTAAAGAGAATGAAATGGAAGTATAAATATTGGAGACATGAAAAAATAATTATGCTTAGATACGTTATTGTCGTGTTTGAAAGTATTAAACACTTAGAGAAAACCAGAATCTCTCACCTTGTAAAACACAAATGTCAGTGAACTGCACGGATCTCACAGCAATGACCGGAAGGCAACTCAGTAGGAAGCCTGTGCGGAAACCGCAGTGAAGAAAACAGCGAGGGAGGGGTGTACAGAAGCCTCCCATGGGTGTGGAGGCATTATCTCCTTGAACAGGGAGATTTTACATCATAAAAATGTCAGTTTCCTCCCTAAATAAAATCTATAAATTCAATGCAATCTCAAGGAGGGTGGAATAGATGCAATTAACACAATAATTCTAAAGTTTATTTGCAAGTATAAATCTTTGAATACCTGGCAAGAATGCATCAGTAGAGAGAGACGAAGATAGGCAGTTCAGTAAAGTGGGAAAACTAGTTATCATCTTTAAAAATATAAAGCTGAAATTCTACTCTGCAGCCTTCACTACAATACACTCGAGTAACTAAAATACGTACATGTAATACAATTAAATAATAAATAGATCAATGATATATTCAGCAATATTTTAATTGCCAGAGAAAAAAGATAGCATGAAGGAAAATACTAATAGCGAAAACCTGTCCAGCAGCAGGTAGGTGTTTAAATATAATAAGGTGGATCTATAAATTGGACAATCATGTTGATATTTATAATAGTGGTTCATAGGTCTTTCCATTAACTTGGACAAATCTCTAGGACGATAGGTGTACAAGAAATATCTGGAGACAGATACACCAAAGGTTAATGCAGCTTACTTCTGAATTGTGAATTTGCATGCAAACTATATTTTCATTTTTTTAAATCCTCACCCAAGGATATACTTTTACTTATTTTAGAGAGAGTGGAAGGGTGGTGAGAGAGAGAGAAAAAAACATCAATGTGGGAGAGAAACACCAGTCGGTTGCCTCCTGTACACACCAAAACCAGGGATGAAGCCACAACTTAGGTATGTTCCCCGACCAGGAATCAAACCTGCAACCTTTCGGTGTACGGAGACAATGCTCCAATCAACTGAGCCGCACATCCCAGGCTGTATTTTCATTTTTAAACTTCTCTCTATTGCTAGAAGTTTTTTAATTGTTTATATCAGGCTTATATACAAAAGAGAAAAGATTTCCTTCTGGAAAATAGATATATAACAATGCTAAACAGAATATTAAACAAGCATTAAGAGTTGGTGCCCTCGTCCGGCTTCTCCCATTAGTGGGTATGCAACCTTGAGCAAGCCGCTACCCTGTGTCTCAACACGTCCTCTTACGTTCGACTCCGAAGTCTTTCCGTACTCCAAAATCCCAACGTCAGGGAGTGGCATCACATGCACGCAAAGGGATAAAAAAAATAAACTGTACACTCTGCATGAAGACAGGATGAAATGAGGGAGAACCAATAGTTCAGGAGTGTAAATTCTTGAAGGCGCTGCCGGAGATGTTGGCGAGTCTTGAATCGGGAAAGTGGCGGGACTAAATCATTCTCTGCCTCTCCGGCCTGATCATACTCATTGATTAAATGATACACTCCTCTTAACAGTGTAATCTCCTCCTGTGCTACCCTTCAACATTAGTTAAGCAGGATAGCCATCATCATGCTCCTGTAATTGGTACACTGGTACAGAAAACTGTATTACTTTCAAGCTCCAGTAGAAACACTGAAAACATCAGTATTTATCAAGTGAAATGAAGAAGGTAGAAAAAACATTATTGCTCTCAAAAGTGTAAAGACGGTGCCATAAACAACAGAGTGTACTTGATTGAAACAGTGAGCTAAATTAGGTGATTTGTTTTAAAAGCAGTTTCTAGATTTATAGGACTTTGCTAATACTTCATTTTTGTTCTAATTCAACTCAAAGTATAAACTCAGCTCACATCGAGGTTATAGAAGAAAAGAGAAAATTGTTCTGCCACAAGTCAGCTGAGTAATCTACATTAGTATCTCATCGTCTCTCGGTCTTAGTTTCTCAGTAATTAAAAATGTTAAATGAGTGAGTTGGGATAGACAACTTCAGAGATTACATGCCATTCAAACTCCTGATGTTATATGTCTCTGCATTTTTCATTTAAAACCCAAAATTCTTGTACAGTTTATAAATGATCTATATATCTAATTAATCTTAGAGATTTTAGAAATATATTATAACTGAATAATAAAAATTTTACCTTAAAAATATTAACAGACATTACATATATATACACACACAGACATGTCATGATTCTCAAAGGTGAGGCTTGGGTAACCCAGTAAATGATGTCTTCGTGCCCTACCCAAGTTATAAAAATAGTCACAGGGATGTTAAATACAGCTTAGGGAATATAGTCAATAATGCAGTAATACCTATGTATGGTGCCAGATGGGTATTAGACTTATAGGGGTGATCATTTCATAAGGTATATAAATGTCTAGTCACTATGTTGTACACCTAAAACTAATATGTCAATTGCAATTGAGAAATAATTTATAATTTAATAAAATATAAAAAGGAAGGAGAAAGAGACAGTTGTAGACATCAGGCAGATAGGAAACCAATGCCTATTTCATCACCAATGAAAGCAATACTGACGTGTATGGCTTTGCTGTTTGGCTGCATGAACTCACTCAACTCTTCTGTCTGATTCACTGTGGGCATATCCACCCAGTCATGGACATAGTTGCATAATCAGAGGCTTCTCCATGAAAAGTAGCCTCAGAAAATTTTTGTGCTTGAAGGGGCAGAACAGAATGTGTGCGTTCTGTAGGCTATCGGATACCAAAGAGGACAGAGGAGGGGCCTGAGCAAAGGATGCCCAGCTCTGCCTCCAAACCACTGATCAGGTGAATCACTTCCCTCCTCTGAGCAGAAGGAGTAAGGCAGACAGCAGAGTTTGAAACCATTACTCTGATACATCTCCCTCCACACAGGTCCATGAAGCTGGAGGAAAAGTGGCCCTTTCACCCTGAATGTCTTCAGTTACTCAGTCATGATGCATCAGGACAGTCCCTTCCAGAATCATGAGGATTCTGTCCCCAAGACAATAATTACAGGGTTTTTTGTTATGTTCTTGAGATTGCTTATGGACAGCAAAAATTTTGGCTCTGAAAGAATATGAAATTGCACACACACACACTAATTTAGTACAATGCCATTTAGTACTATGCTGAAAACTCACCCTGTGTTCCAATTCTAGTCCCCAGTGATGTCCATCCATATTGCACAATACATTTCAAAGGTTCAAAATTAAATACATAAAGACGCCCTGACTTGAAGCATTCCATGATCGAATTTTTAGGAAAAAACAAATTGTCCAAAAAATTTAAGTTCAAAGTCAAATGCTCTTGCTCTTTTGAGATGAGTTTATTGGGGTGACACTAGTTATTAAATTATAAAGGCTTGAGGTATGCAATTCTATAATATACCACCTGTATATTGTACTGTGTGCTCACCACCCCAAGTTAAGTCTCCTTCCATCACCATTTACCCCCTCTTTCCCTCTTTCCCTCTCCCCACTCCTTTTTCCCTCTGGCAATCACCATACTGTTGCCTATGATTTTTTTTGGCTTAATACTTTCACCTTTTCTACCCAGTCCTGCACCACTATCCCATCTGACAGCTGCCAGTCTGTTCTGTATAAATGAATTTGTTTCTATTGTATTTGTTAGTTTATTCTATTCATGAGATTCCACATATGAGTGAAATTATATGGTATTTATCTTCCTCTGAATGACTTATTTTACTTAGCATAATGTTCTCCAGATCTATCTATGCTAGAGTAAGAGTAAGATTTCCTTCTTGCTTACTGCTTAGTTGTATTCTGCTGTGCAAATGTATCATGGCTTTTTTACCTCCTAATCTACAGATGGACACTTGGGCTGCTTCCAAATCTTGGCTATTGCAAATAACACTGCAATGAACATAGGAGTGCATATATTCTTTCAAATTAGTGTTTGGTTTTTTTTTTTTTCTTTTTGGCTGTATTCCTGGAAGTGAAATTGCTGGGTCATAAGGCAGTTCCATCTTTAATTTTTTGAGGAAATGCCACACTGCTTTCCACAGTGGCTGACATATCTATAGTCCCACCAACAGTGCACACATTTTCCCTTTTCTCCACATCCTTGCCAGTACTGGTTTGTTGACTTATTGATGGTAGCAATTCTGACAGGTGTGAGATGATATCTCATTGTGGTTTTCATTGGCGTTTCTCTGATGACTAGTGACACTGAGCATCCTTTTATATGTCTACTGGCCAACTGTATGTCCTCTTTGGAGAAGTGCCTTTCTGGGTCCTTTGCCCATTTTTTAAATTAGGTTGTTTGTCTTCTTTGTTTTGAGTTTTATAAATTCTTAATCAATTTTGGATATTAACCCCTTATCAGATGTATCATTGGAGAATTTGTTCTCCCATTCAGTGAACTGTCTTTTTATTTTGTTGATGTTTCCCTTTGCTGTACAAAATTTTTGCTTGGATGTAGTCCCATTTATTTATTTTTTCTGTTATTCCCTTTGCCCAAATTGATGTCAGAAAAAATACTGTTACAAGAAATGTCTGAGATTTTACTGCTTGTTTTCTTCTAGAATTTTTATGGTTTTGAGTCTAGCATTTAAATCTTTAATTTATTTTAAGCTTATTCTGGTGCACAATGTAAGAGAGTTGTCTAGGTTCATTTTTTTGCACATATCTGTCCAATTTTCCCAAAACCACTATTGACTAGACTATTTCACCCCATTGTATGTTTTTGCCTCCTTTGTCAAATATTAATTGACTATAAAGGTCTATATCTCTGTTTTTATACCAATAACATGCTGTTTTGATTGCTATGATGTTTTAGTATAGTTTGATATCAAGCAGTATGATTCCTCCAATTATGTTCTTCTTTCTCAAAATTGCTGTGGCTATTTGGTGTCTTTCTTGGTTCCAGATGAATTTTTGGAATATTTGATATAGTTCTGTGAAATATGTTATTGATATCTTGATAAGAAATGTGTTGAATCTATAGATTGTTTTGGGTAGTATAGATTCTTTAATGATGTTAATTCTTCTTATCCATAAATGTGGTGTATGCTTCCACTTACTTGTATCTTCTTCAATTTCGTTCTGCAGCATCTTATAATTTTCTGAATATAGGTCGTTGGCTACCTTGATTAAATTTAGTTCTAGGTATTTTTTTGAAACAATTTTGAGTGAGATTGTTTTCTTAGTTTCACTTTTTGATAGCTCATTATTGGTATACAGAAATGCAACTGATTTCTGGATATTTATTTTGTATACTGTTACTTTACTAAACTAATGTATCAGTTCTAGTAGTTTCCTGGTGGAATTGTTAGGGTTGTCTATATACTGTATCATAACATTTACAAATAATGACAGTTTTACTTCTTCCTCTCCAATCTAGATGTCTTTTATTTATTTTTCTTTTTTGATCACTGTGGCTAGGATTTCTAGTACTATTTTGGATAAGAGTAGTGAAAGTAGACATCCCTGTCTCGTTCCCTATCTAAAGGCAAACACTTATAGTTTTTGCCCATTGAATATCACGTTGGCTCTGGGTTTGTTACACATGGCCTTTATTACACTGAGGAATGTTTCTGCTATTCTTACTTTGCTGAGAGTTTTTTAAATCACAAATTGGTGGTGAATTTTGTAAAATGCTTTCTCTGCATCTATTGATAGGATTATGCGGTTTTTATCCTTCATTTTGTTAATGTAGTGTATCACATTTACTGATTTGTGGATATTGTACCAACCTTAAATTATTGGAATAAATCCTACTTAATCATGGTGTATGATCTTCTGAATATATTGTTGTATCTGGTTTGCTAACATTTTATTGAGGATTTTAGCATCTATGTTCATCACGAATATTATAATTTCCTTTCTTTATCTGGTTTGGGAATTAGGATAATGCTGGCCTCCTAAAATGAGCTTGGGAGTCTTCCTTTCTCTTAAATTTTTAGAATACTTTGAGAAGGACAGGTGTTAGTTCTTCTTTGTTTGGTAGAACTTACCTGTGAAGTCATTTGGTCCAGGAATTTTATTTGTTGGGAGTTTTTTGATTACTGCTTCAAATTTTGCTAGTTGTAGTAATCCTAAATATAAGGTAAACTGGAAGTCTAAATATAAATTAAAATCCTTCAATTCCTTCCTCTCCATCTCAGGCTGTGGAGCACTTGATACCTGCATTAAAATAGATTTTGATAAGCATCTTCAAATGGTAAATTAGTTCAACACCAAAACCACTTCTGTGTCCACACGATTAAAGAATGTGGAGAGTTCACGGACCACAAAAGAATAGCCTGGCAGAGGCTCCACATGTGCAGAATTTAGAAATTGAGGCCATCCCCAGTCATTAGAGAAACTGCTCCAAGAAAAGTGACACTCCTGGACCCCAGTAGTTTTGCCAAACTCCATAGCAACACCTGGTGATATGTGAGGGAGGAGGAGCCAGTCCTCAGCAGAAAGCTGTCCATCTACAGCAGATGTCCAAAGTAGGAATGGGGACGGCCAGGCACAGTCATTTATGTCAAGGGACCTAAAATGAAGCCAGGAGGCCCTAAAGAAATTTGTCTTACACACATCTACCTTGCACATTTTCCATGAACTTGTAAACCTTTGAGTTGTGCCTGAACTTTAATCTCCTCCTCACCATGACAACCAGATCACCTACATTATTTTACTTTGAAAGGAGCCAACCTGTTTCATTAACCAGTATCCTTCATTGACTATTGGGCCTGACCAATCACTACTAATTTAGCCAGAACCCTTCATTCGCATACACAGAATTAGATTAAGAACAGCATTTGCAACCCGAGCCTTTATAAATCAGACTTTCTTTGTTCTTCCCACAGAATTGATGTTGCTATCTGAATCTGTGTCCCAGGTTGCTATCCTTCGCTTTGCTAAAAAACAAAACAAAACAAGCAAACAATAACACACCCTTTATTCTTTACTACAGATTAATGTTTTTGTTAACAAGAGAATATATATATCTGCAAACCTGAAACTCAATCAAGTGTAATATCTCACCAAGAGATTAATGTTGGCCCTTTGCATTTACTATTATAACAAGAGGGGCAAATTGAACTATGCCTACAGTCTTCTCCCAGGGAATATATTCTTGTTTTCCTACAAAGTTTAGAAATATAGAGTGGTGGCTAACTCAGCCACTGAATCTTGTTTACAGCACCTTTCTTTTCTGTGCTACATAGTCAAAACTTCTTAGTCTTCCTTTTCATTTCGAGTCCATGTTTCTAGAACCTTCAGCTTTAATTTGAGTGTAAGTTCCACCCCAGACCATGGTGGCTGCAATCAGTACCTCTTCCCCGAAAACTGTTAAGACATAAGAAACCTGCACCTTGAATTTATCCCCGTTCATTTATCCACTGGAGAATCTGCTCTTCAGATCCCAGGCAGAAGCTGCAGATGGTCCTTTTAAAAAGTTTGTTTACTCTGAGGCTTCAGGAGGACTTTCAACAGCTTTCCATTGTCCCAGGAGTTAAGTAGTTTCCTTTTGTTTTGTTTGCTACCTATTTCCTTGCAGTCTGGACTATGCCTCTAACATACCCTTCCTCCCTGCTGTTTTCTGCTCCTCTCAAGAAGGCCCAGCTAAGGTTTAATTGATTTACTTTGCTTTGAGGTTCCCTCCTTTCCTTCTGTAACTCAGGCAAGGCAGCCTCACTCGCTGTGTTCAAGAGCCTTCTTTCCTCTAGAGTTTCCTTTGTTTTCTGGCGCAGGTATCTTCTTTCCTTTCCTTTTTTTATTCTCATTTATTGATTTTTTTTTAGAGAGAGAGAGGATGAGAGAAAGAGAAAAATATCAATTTTGTTGTTCTGCTTATTTATGCATTCACTGGTTGCTTCTTATATGTGCCCTGACTGGGTGGGGATTGAATCTGCAAGCTTGGCGTATCTGGAAAATACCTAACCAACTGAACTACCCAGCCAGGGCTCAGACATCTTGTTTTACAATATAAGCCCTTCATTTTTATCTCCCATGATGAGATTAAGTCAAGAGTTCTAGTACCAAGACAACCAATAGTATTGTTGGAACCAAGCTTGGTCTCAAATGATCATTCTCCTGCCTGGATACCCTCTGATGGTCCTGTCTTTGTTGCTGGTGACCCTGCCCTTAGAAAGCTAATTCCACAAACCTCTTTGGTGTGTGTTCCATAAAGACAGCCAATTTCTGTATGATGACTGACAGTAGATATATCACCTTACACGCCAAACTATCTAACAAGTTTCTGATCATTTTTATGGGTATCGTCTTCCCTTCTCAAACATGTGCACATTTTTTGTACTCACTCTGTATAACCAACACAATCTCAGGGATCCTACAAGCCTCAGCTTGCTTTTTCCACATTGTAGATTCTTCATTTTCCATTTGTGTATTATAGTCTTTAGTGTTAAGTCTTTAAAACTTTAGGCCTAAAGTCAAACTGAAAAAATTTTAAGAAGAAAAATCTACTGTTAAAGTTTAGAGTGAGAGAGAATAACACACAGCTTTTTAATAATAGTTTAAATTATGCCTCAAAGGGCAGATGTAGTAGCTTTTCTCCCCTTCAGCATGATCGAGTTATAATTGACAAATAAAAATGGTTCATATTTAAGGTGTACAACCTGATGTTTTAATACATATATGCACTGTGAAATAATCACCACAATATTCATCACCTCTTGTGGTTAACATTTTCTTGGGTGTTTGGTGAGAACACTTAAAATCTACTCTGTCAGCAAATTTCAAGCATACAATGCAGCTGTAGCTGCATTGCTATACATTAGATCTCCGGAACTTAATTACCTTGAATAACTAACTTTGAACCCTTTGAAAATCTCCCTATTTCTCTCTCCTCCCAGCTCCTAGCAAACACCATTGTTTTCTATTTTTATATGTTTCTATAACTTCAATTTTTTATTTTCTCTCTTGTTCTTGCCTTTGTTTTATGTTATTTTTATTTTTCTCAATTACAATTTACATTCAGTATTATTTTGTATTAGTTTCAGGTGTATGGCATAGTGGTTAGTCAATCATATACTCTGCAAAGTGTCCCCCTGATATTTCCAGTACCCAACTGGCGCCATGCATGGTTATTAGAAGGATGTAGAGAAAAGCAACCCTTCTTGGTAGGAATGCAGATTGTTGCAGCTACTATGGAAATAGTATGGAGATTCCTTAACATGTAAATTAATGATAGACCTGCCATATGACCCTGTGATTCCACTTCTGGGTATATATTGAAGAAACCCAAAACACAAATTCAAAAGAATATAAGCACTTCTATGTTCACTATAACATTATTTATATAACACAATAGCCAAGCTATGGAAGAAACCCATGTGCCCATCAAGAGAAGAGTGGATAAAAAATGCAGTTTTAAAAGGCTCTTCTCAATAGTTTCCAGTACCCTTTTAGATACTGTTCCAGCTGGCTCTTTGGAATTTTACCTCTTATACTCTATAATGTCTAGTTTGTGTTTCTGATCTAATAAGACCTAACATATTCTGCGTTTCTAATACCAACTGCGTGAGCATTTAAGGTATTGTCTTACCTTCTTTGCCTTTCTTCACCCTCTCCAGTCCCTTTGATCTCTCTTCAGCTGGTTCTCTAAGTTGTCAACAGTTCCTCTGAATGAAATCTCTCTTCCTCCAGCTTCACCAAGCTGTCTTCCTCCCTTTTCATCCCTTTACTATTCAAGTCCTGGCAATAAAACTGAAGAGTATTTCCCACGGGCTCTTGTTCCTCATCAAATACATAAACAATTTTGATATCTAGAAATAGGCACAGGAGTTTTTGATGGCCAGTTTATTCATTTTGTCCTGGTTTTAGTAAAGGGAATTGAAGCCTCATTTTTAGCACTATCTACCCACAACCACTTTACACCAA
>PVKM010038936.1:0-13949 GCA_004027735.1 Carollia perspicillata | reverse complement strand
CTGCCGCAGGATCCCGCTACTCCATTTCAGGGTAGACAGCCAACAGAAGTGAAGACAGGGTCTCGAAGAGGTGTTTGTATGCCGCTATTCATAGCAACATGCTTCACAACAGCCATGAGGTAAAGGCAGCTCAAGGGTCCGTTAACGGATGAACAGAGAAGAAAACCGTGATGTATGCATACGAGGGGATATTCGTCGGCCCTAACAGGGAAGGTAATTCTGATGCCTCGTACAACATGGATGGCCCTGAAGGACAACACTATGCTAAGTGAAATAAGCCAGTCACCAAAAAAGCAAGTACAGCATGGTCCCGCTTACATGACCTAACGAGAGTAGTCAAATTCGCAGACATAGAAAACAGCATAAGGGTGGCTGCTAGGGCCAGGGCCGGGGGGTGGGCAGGAGTGAGGAATGACCGTTTCATGGGTATAAAGCTCCAGGCTTACAAAATGAAAAAGTTCTGGACAGTGCTTGAGCAACAATGGGAAGACACTGAACACTACTGAATTGTGCTCTAGAATGAATAAGATAGGAAATTTTATGTTACAGGTATTTAACTACAATTTATAAAATATTCATCTTTGTATATGTAAAAAAAACCAACCAACCCTCGAACAAACTCCAGAAAGCCAACTAAAATAGTCTACTTCTAAGAAGAGTTTCAGGCATGTACAGGGGTGGGCAAAAGCAGGTGTACAGTTGCTCGTACGGAAAAATATATAATACATACGAGAACTGTATTCCATGTACTCACAACTGTAAACCTACTTTTGCCCACCCCTGTAAATGTACCTTCAGTTTCCCTTCTTTGGTCATAAAGTATGTTTCTAAAGTACCTGAGACAACATGTTGGAAATGAAACTTACCTTCTTCCCCACCAAACTCATTCCTGTTTTCTTATTATCCTAAAAGCCAAAAACCCAAGTCATCCTCCCTACCAGGTGCAACCCATCACAGTCTCCTTCAATTGTATCCTAAACCTCTCTCAGATGGGCTCCCTTTTCTCTGCCTCCACTGCTACTGCCCTATTGCTCACCACCATCAGCTTCTCCCTGGTCTCTTCCACCAGCCTCCTGTCTCCCTCCCTTCTTGCTTCTCCTTTCCAACTTGCCCCACCACTGCCTCCAGAAGGGACTTAAACACACACCCACACCCACGACTACAAATCCAATCACACCAATCCTTTCATTAAGATCCTTTCCTTTAAGCTTCTCACTGTTCTTCAAATAAAGGTGGCCTAAAAGGCCCTGCAGGTTGTGACCCCTTAGAGGGGGGCATCAGCTGCATCTCTTGTCTGCCCCCGCCCCGTCCCTGCCTGTGGCACTCCAGCCACACTGGCTTTTTAAAGATTTATTTATTTTTAGAGAGAAGGGAAGGGAGGGAGAAAGAGAGGGAGAGAAACATCCATGTGTGGTTGCCTCTTGTGCGCCCCCTACTGGGGACCTGGCCTGCAACCCAGGCATGTGCCCTGACTGGGAATCCAACCACTGACCCTTTCGTTCACAGGCTGGCACTCAATCCACTGAGCCACACCAGCCAGGGCCACATTGGCTCTCTTTATTCAGGTCATTGAGAGTGCCCAAGTCTCTCCTGCCTCAGGACCTTTGCATATGCTCTTCTCCATCCCACTCCCTGCACCTATATTCTTTACTTCCAATTTACCAGTCTGTTATATGCTGTCTTAGGACCCTATACCTCTCCTTCACAGTGATTATGGTCAAACAAATACTGAGTCATCAGTGTTTATCAATAGTCTCCTCTGCTGGCTGTTAAGTTCTATGAGGGCAGACAGGGTCCACATCTTACTGGTTGATAAACATTCAGCCTGGCAAAAAGTTGAGCAAAATTAATTAATAGGATTTAGCCCAAATTGGCTTTTTAGGATTAAAAACGGCTAAAATTCTGAAAACTCCTAAGAATTAGTCACCATTCCCTCTCCTTGCCTTCCCAAATTAGTAAGTTTTCCAGAACACCACCTTCAAAGAAAAAAATTCCCTTATACATAGGACTCAAAATGCACTGGCTGCTACCTGCTTATCATTTAGTCACTTTACTTGAACATACATTAAGTCCTGACACAAGGTTGTGCACAAATACAAATAACCACAAGTAACTGCACTTAAAACCTTTCTACTCTGGTGGAGAAGCTAGAACACGCGGTTTTATTTTCCTGTAAACGAACAAACCCTATGCATTAGCACAGGCTCCTCGTCTAAGGCTGGGTTCCAATCCCTACTCTGCTGCTTACTAACGGTGTAACCTGGTCAGTCACCTAGCCTCTTTGTGTCTTAGCTGCCTCATCGGTAAGGTGGGGTTCATAATGACACCTACTTCGTGCAGTTGTGAGACTTAAGTTGCTACGGATAAAGTACTTAGCAAAGTGTACAGTACATAGAAAGGCACCATGTCCATTAGCAAAAATAATATATGCTCCACAGCAAGGCTTAGACTTCTACTCCTTTACGGCAGTGTAATACACACAGATAAACGTAGCCTAGCCACGCAAGCCATGTCTACGGTATGCCCTCAACACTTACACTCATTTATAACTTTACTGGGGTATCAACAAAGTGAAGATTTGATATAAACGGGTTCTGTGGTAACGAGGTCATCATTTTTAGTGCTCTCCTATTTACCAAGCCTGTGTAGGCAACATGTATTTTCTTTTATTTTTTTTGAAAGATTTTATTAATTTTTTTAGAGAGAGGGGAAGAGTGGAAGAGAAAGAGAGAGAGGGAGAGACACATCAATGTGTGACTGCTTGTCACGCACCCCCTACTGGAGACCTGGCCCACAAGCCAGGCAGGTGCCCTGACTGGGAATCAAACCAGCGACCCCTCACCTCACAGGTGGGCATTCAATCCACTGAGCCACACCAGCCAGGCAACATTTTCAAAAGTAATAAAAGTCAGTGTTTTCAAAAGTGTATGCTGCGTTGTAAACACTAAATCACATGCCAACTGACATCCCTTCTCCACAAAACAGTTAATAGCATTGTTATTTCCTACTGACTTCAGTAATTTTAACTAAACTTCTGCATTTTTTCCATTTTGTAGAGACATTTATGAGATAAGAATTAGAAATAAACAACAAATTCGGTAGAGCTATAAAAATTGCCACAAGGCATTTGCCCCTCTTAAGGGTTGACATTTTTTCAATCAAAAACTACACAGAAGTATGAATGCGTGAATAACAATGGTATACAGTTTCACCAGCACAAACTGCTGTCTTCTATCGAAATAAGACCCAAGGAAGTGTCTTTGTGATCTTTAGTTGCAACGATAGTGTTTTTAAAAAGCTTTATGGGGCAACTACATAGCAGGCGCTATTCCAAATATGCATTGGAGATAAAGAGATGCAAGAAATATGCTCTCAGCCCGTAAGAAACTTGGTTTAGCAGAAGAAACCAACATTGCCCTACTGTGCCATACGCAACAGGCCCTGGCATGGGGCCAGAAGAAAATCAGCTGTCTCTATAGGGTTAGATCAGGGATGATTTCAGAAAAGACCCTTGAACTGGGTCCTGAAGGGTGAGCAAGAATTCTCCACAGAGGTAGATGAAGAAGGAAATGGCAGTGCCCACAGAAGGAACTGCAGGCTGCTGCCAACACAGGGAGCCACGGAACATCACGGTAGAGTGAGCTCCTGTTTTGCGCCACCGAACACACAATTTGGATACGAGAGGAGAAAGCGAAGTTGGAGAGATACACAGGAGCCGATTTACAGATCTAACGAGAGTAGTTTGCACCAGGGTAATTTTGTAACCAGTTTACACTTTAGAAAGATTAGCAGTTTAGGATTCTACGACTCCCGCGAGAGGGAGGCCTGCCCCTGCCTGGGGGTGCTCACTCGCCCTGCCCCTGGAGCACGACTCGTCCCTTTCGCCCAGCCTTGGTCAACACTGCTACTCCGCCCGCCGGGCGATCCTGTCCCCCACCCTCGGGGAGGCCCTGTAGTCTGACTTCAGCAGCACCTCCCGGCAAGAGACTGGACACTCACTGTCACCAGTGGGTGGCCTCATTCAACGTGATCCGAGCATCCTTCCGGAGGCTGACAGACCTAGGCTTCGGTCTCTGCCTCTTAGGGTTCGGATCTGCCTCTACTTTGTGTGACCACCAGGCTTGCCTCAGTTTCCTTCTCTGGAGTAGAGGAAGTGCCCGGTCCCTAACAGGCAGCTGCTGTACGTTAAGTGGCAGACAACGGGGGAGAGCAGGCGAGGGGCGGACCCCAGAGCCCGGAGTGACGGGGTCGCGCGCTGCCGGCTCCGCCCCGAGACTCCAGCCGGCGAGCAAGCCGGGTAAGCCAGGCCGTAGGCGGGAGGGCGGGGCGGCTCACCGGTAAAAGGCAGATTCCCCGAGCGGGTTCCAGTTCGCCGTGTAGCAGTCCATGGCTGGAGAAGAGGGTTCTGGGCACCGCTGAAGACACACCAGCCTAGCACGGGCTCCAAGCCGGCACTTCCGCTTCCGCCCGCCTCAATCACGTGGCGAGGCCCCGGCCACAGCCATCAGCACTGTGGCCAGCTGCACTGGGCCGACGCCGCTCCCCCGCCCACACCCAGGCCTTGTGCCCGCCTGGGTGGCCCCAGCCCTGGCTCCTGCCCGGAGTGGGCAGCCGGCCTTGCGTCCTTCCTGTCCCCTCTGGCGTTGAGGGTAGCGCAGGGCGGGACATGGAGGAGCGGAAGTGGGATCAGTGAGAGACGTAGCCCCGGGCGCCGAGGCCCAAGGCGCCGTCGGGGCTACTGCGATGCGCGTTTGGAGAACGCGGGGCGCCGGGCTGCGCACCAACATCTAACCCGGTCGCACGGGCTCGGCGGGGCGGGGACTGTCCAGTACCGACCGACCTCCCGGTGCATGGGAACATGAGGCCAGGCTCGCAGCTCACTGCAGGCGAGGCGCGCAGTGCGCGAGCTTGTCCTGTCCGCGGGTGAACTGCTTGGAGCCCCGGGATTTGGTAATTGGCGCGAGCGGGCGCGCACGCATGCGCGAGGCGGCGGCGGGCACGTGGCGGGGTGCTGTGCGGCGCCGCTCTGGAAGCGCCTCACTGCCCCGGTGACCTGCGTGTCCGGCGATCCCCCGCCTTTGGTGCCAGATGTGACTGAGGCCTGCGCCACCATGGGTCCCACACTGCCACCGCCACTGTCTGGTCCCTGTAGCCCTGAACAGGCCAGGACGGGCCGGCACAGGTCTCATTTTTCCTGGGGCCGCTCTGCCCTCAGGCCGACCTGCCCTCATTTTTCCTAAGTCCCCACCCTCGCGCTGCTTTAGTGGCCTCCTCCTGCAGCCCGTTGTCAGCGGCGGCATGGTCTTCTGTCTGGAGAACAAGGAGCCACGCCGCCCGCTGCGAAGCGCCATGGTCCACTTCCAGGCCTCGGAAGTCCAACAGCTGCTACACAACAAGTTCGTGGTCATCTTGGGGGACTCAAGTGAGTGCTCCTCGAGGATCACACTTCCCAGCCCCGCAGCTGCCGCCCATTTTCTAAGTCTGCACCCTTTGTCTCCATTTCTAACCTGCTCTCTGACCCCTGGTCTGTTCCAGTCCAGTAGATTTTCTTGTTTTATTTCCCCATGCACCATCCACAGGTGTCCGGACAGATACAGCCTGTCAGGCTTTTCGCCCATTCTTGCTTAGCATTTTTTCTCCCTGACATCTCCTATAATTTCCCTTATGGGAGCAGTGGATTGTGGTGTTTGTCTCCCACGTGACTTAGCTGGCTTTTGCTAGGTGATCTTGGGTGGCTGCATACTAAGTTGGGAGTGGTTCACAGCTGGAAGGATCAGAGACAGTGCCAAGACTCTTGAACCTCACCTTTCCTCTTGCCTCAAAACCAACACTGCACAGAGGTGGTGTTGGACAGTCCCAGCCCAGGGAAGGCGGGGAGCCTAGACTAGGGAGAAGTTGGGATGGGGTGAAGCCTGCCTTCAGCCCGCAATCTGTCTCCCTGCAGTCCAGCGAGCTGTGTACAAGGACCTGGTGCTCCTGCTCCAGAAAGACTCACTGCTCACAGCCGCCCAGCTGAAAGCCAAGGTGAGGGAAGCTTGATAGCCATGCCAGTGGTGGGTGGGCACAGACCCTGGCCTGGCAGGGCCTTCCTCCCTGGCATGGGTCTGACCAGCTGGGTTGGGGCAGGGGGAGCTGAGCTTTGAACAGGACCGGCTGGTGGCCGGGGGTCAGCTGGGCGAGCTGCACAACGGGACACAATACCGGGAGGTCCGCCAGTTCTGCTCGGGCTCTGGCCACCACCTTGTGCGCTTCTACTTCCTCACCCGAGTTTACTCCGAGTACCTCGAGGGCGTCCTGGAGGAGCTGACATACGGGCCTGCCCCGGACCTGGTGATCATCAACTCCTGCCTCTGGGATCTCTCCAGGTTGAGGCGAGGGGAGAGGGAAATGCTGGTTGAGGGTGGAGGTATGGCTTAGAGGCCATCTACCCCGTGCTCTTGCCTACCTTAAGTGTTGCCCATTAGGTATGGCCGCTGCTCAATGGAGAGCTACCGAGAGAACCTGGAGCGGGTGTTTATGCGCATGGACCAGGTGTTGCCAGACTCCTGCTTGCTGGTGTGGAACATGGCGATGCCCCTGGGGGAGCGTGTCACTGGGGGTTTCCTTCTGCCCGAGGCAAGTGACCCAGCGTATTGGGATGAGGGAGGGGACAGTTGATTGGTAAATGGAGGACCCTCTCTCCCCACCCTGCTTCATTCTGTGGCTCTTAGTTGCCGCACTTTCTCTCAGCTCCAGCCACTGGCGGCCTCTCTGCGGCGGGATGTGGTTGAAGGGAACTTCTACAGTGCCACGCTGGCTGGGGATCACTGCTTCGATGTCCTGGACCTCCACTTTCATTTCCGGCATGCAGTACGGCACCGTCACCGGGACGGTGTCCACTGGGACCAGCATGCTCACCGCCACCTCTCACACTTGCTTCTGACCCATGTGGCTGATGCCTGGGGTGTGGAGCTGCCCAAGCGTGACTACGCCCCCGGTGAGCCCTATCAGGAGTGGGGAGGGTAGTGATGCAGAGAGGGCCTTCAGAGCACAGGGCTCACAAACAGAACAAGACAGAGGTACTCCAGGGGAGTAGAGGCCCTTCGAAGGATTGCTGTGGACCCTGAGTGCTTCTTCCTCCTCCCCTGGGGAGGGTGAGATCATGGGAGCAACGCTGTAGCCCAGGTTCTGGGTCTGTCTGGTCTAGCCATGTTGTGACGTCTGTGTACACAGACAAGCTTATACATGCATTGAGTACGTAAATCAGCACGTCAAAAGTCCCTCCCCTATAGATGAATAGGAGAGAAAAGGGTGTACTTGTAGCTGGGTATGGAAGTGGGGGGTGGAAAGACAGAGAGGGAGGAAGGGCTGTCCAGGCAGCGTGGCAGAAGCACAGAAGCTCCTTGGCGGGTGCTGTCAGCCTCTCGGTTCCTGTCCGCTCACAGAGTAGGTGTTGTGGACTGACCGCTTCCATGTCTGCTTCTCCTCTGGGTCATGTCCTCAAAAGGAAAGTTCCTGCCTCCTTTGTTGACAACTCACCCCTTCGGGCCCCAGTGTCTAGCACAGTCGCTATGTACACAGTACCCACTGGGTAGTGTTTGGTGAGTTGGAGACACAAGTCATGTTAGAGGGCTGTTCGTTGCAGCACTGGAGGGGATGGTAGCACAGACAGGCCAAGAGTGTCAAACAGGCAGACTTCTGGGCCTTGGGAGCTGGGAGCTGGCATACCAGGGAGGTAAATTTGGACTTTGATTGTGTAATGGTCCGATTTCCTTGTTTGTTTTCAAAGAGAGAACGGGCCCCCAGCAAAGGCAGGATGCTCTAAGCTTGTAAGGCCAGATTATGGTGCCTCAGGTCTTCTGAAGTCAGTTTGGAGCTACAGAAAGAAATAGGGATGTCAGAAGGCAGAGTTGGGCGGGAGGCTGAGCTGGTGAGTTTGGCCAGGGCAGTGCTATTTGAGGTACCGCGGAATGCTGGAGTCGGCGGTGTCTGCAGAGAGATGGAAGCTGAGGGCATGAGTGTGAACCGTGAAGGAGACAGCAGAACAGTGGCCATGTTTTGGAGCTGGGATGGAAGAGGGGCTAATGGAGAAAACAAGAGGAAGTGGGAGTAGAGGCACCTCCAGGGAGGACGAGGATGTTGGCCAAGTCATGTGACTGTCAGGAAGCAAGGAATTTGTTAAATTTGCCAGGAGGTGGCTACATGTAGTGGGAAAAGTGTCAAAAGATTGGAGCAGGCTTAAAAGAGGCAGTGAGCAGTTGATGAGGGAATGGAAACTGGGCACCATACTCTTTATGGAAGCTTAAAAGGGGCAGGGGACTACTAGGAGAAGGGAGGAGCAGGATCTTTATATTTTTGGGAGAGAAGACTTAGTAAACTTATTACTTGGTCTGCAGGGAGTTGCTCAGAGAGGGAAAAGCTAAAGATACAGGAGCTGGACAAGCAAAGGGAGAAGACTCTAGAGCAGGGGTGTCAAACGCATTTTCACCGGGGCCACATCAGCCTTGTGATCGCCTTCAAAGGGCTGAATGTAATTTCAACTCCTTAACAGCTAAGGAGTAGTTACATTTACACAGTCCTAAAATTATCTCAGCCCTTTGAAGGCAACCTCAAGGCTGATGTGGCCCCCGGTGAAAATGCGTTTGACACCCCTGCTAGAGGGAAGCCTAAGGTCAGAGCAAAGGTCGATCCACTGACTTTTGAGAAAGGCAAGGCGAAGGAACACCCCTTGGGCTTGGCCTGAAATGAGAAGGAATGAGGAACATTGGGTAGAAAGCAGAGGGTGCTCCCACCTACAGGAGGGAGTAGAGGGTTAGAAGTGTGAGGGCCTGAGCCCAGGGCAGCCTGGCCTACCTAATAGAATCATCCCATTCCTAGACCCGTGGACTGAGGACTGGCCAGAGCCGGATCACCTGTTCCAGGGGAGCCAGGCGCAGCCCCCAGACTTCGGGGAGCAGCTGGCCTTGCCCCCACCCCTACCCCCTCCCATGCCTTTTCTCTACCCCCTTCCTCAGCCCTCCCTGCCTTCCCTGTTTCCATCCCTGCCCCAGGATGCCCCCGTTTTCCCGTGCCAGCCCCTCCCACCCCATGAATTCTTCAATTGTAACACAACGGAAGACTTCTCAGTGCCACCCCACTTAGGTAGGTGCCTCTGCAGCCGCACGTTACACCTTTCCCAGCTGCCCCCTGAACCTCCCCCAGCCTAGCCTCCTGTGCCCAGGCAGGCTGAGAGCAGCCGGACCACCCTTATGCCCCCACCCAGGATTGGGTTCAGTCACAGCTGCGTCTGACGCAGCATCTGCAGACTGGTTAATCAGCTCATTGTCACAGTTCCACAGGTAGGGGTGTAGTATTGCCATTTTGCAGATGGGAAAACTGAAGCCCAAAGAAACCCTGAGGACCAGAGTGGCCTGAAGGCAGAGCTGGGCTGACCCTGGCTGGAAGCGCACTCTGATAAATGACCGGTTCTTTTGTAGGATGTGGCCCTGTAGTGAACTTTGTGCCTGGCCCCCTGCCGCCTCCAGTCCCTGGGCCTGTCCTCCATGGTCAGCACCGGGGCCCAGTGGTCCACCGCGGGATGCCACGCTGTGTTCCCAACAGCCCCTACGATGTGCCAAGGATGGGGGGACCCTGCAGGCAGCGGCTCAGACACTCAGACAGACTGATCCACACATACAAACTGGACAGGCGGCCTCCTGCCCACTCGGGGACATGGCCTGGTTAGACCGGATCTTGGGCTGGGGCTGCATGTGCCAGTGGCTCTGCAGGGCCTGCTTGCCACCCCAGGTGCTGGGCCTGGGTGTCTGCTGCACTTGGCACTGTTCTTTTCCATCGCCGTGACCAATAAAGGCATGGACGAAGAGAGCGGCCTCTTCCTGTGTGAAGGAGCGGGTCTCCCAAACCATGACCTTAAGCGTTGGAGAGGCTGCCCCTGCGCTCGCTCCAGCTTCGTACCTTCTTCCTCACACTGGTCAGGAACCACTGTACACGTCCTCCCTGATGCTTCACACACTCATTCTCACCGGAACGCACATGTGCTTAATAAAGGTCCTGGGGGCCCTCCCCCGGGTCAGCGGCTCTCTGGGACTGGGAAAGGCCGAGTTGAAATTGCCAACATTTTATGTGGAGTTTTTGGATCTGACTAGTTCTCACCTATACCAGTTTCATGTGTTCATGTGCACATTCGGCGTTCATCTCTTCCTGGGGACGGACACATAACTTACCTTGCACAGTTCTTGGCATACGGTGGACACTCAGTAAGTGGTTAGAACTAATCAAGAAGCTCCCCAACCCAAGTGGGAGACTGGCTAGAAAGCCATTAGTTAATAAATACAGTGTGCGCTGAGAGCAAACTGAACACAGACCAACTTCTCTGGTGGGGTGGGGGGTGGCACAGTGGAAGAACAGAGGGAGAATTCCAGGGTCGGGGGTAAGGAGACTGTCCATCAGGAAGGAACAGTACAGGGCCTCAGCTTTGATGAGAGGCTCGACCCTCGGTTTTGACTACTAAGCATCAAGGGTGTCGTGGGCTAAAGGGTGGCAGGCGGTGGTGGATGGAGTATGACAGGCTGGTGAGTGGTGTGGGGCCAGAAGATGAGGAAACAGATCCACTAAGAATCTTCAAGTAGAATTGGGTGGGAGAGAGGGATGCGGAGTTCTTGCATTCACTTCCCATACTTGTTACTGAAATTTTAACCTTGGCAAAGGTTATAATGTCTAACTCAAACGGAAACGGGAATAGACCACAAAAGTGTTGATCCTTGCTAGCAATTTAAGTGTAAACGAAGGCGCTAGATTAGCACACGCTGGCGCTGCGGAAACTGGCACAGGAGTCAAAGTCCTGTAGAGTGCAACCACAACGAGGCAGTGGAGAAACCAGAGTGTGCAAAGGCGCCGGCCCAGTGTCTGAGACGCACTTGGTTTTCTTTGGTATGGACAAAAGTGTGATGGAACACACAAAAATGAAAGAAAGCCTTTGGGAGAGAAGATTTCAAGTAATCATTTTTTTGCAAAACTTAATTTTTTATAATTTTGGTTAATGAAACCCATCCTTGGAGCAGCCCTCTCCAGCTGCGTCTAATTTGCCCAATCCCTTGTTCACTCCTGCCTTTCCTCAAAACCTATTCTCTGTCTGGACATTTTTTAAAAACACTTATTTATTTATTTATTTATCTTTAGAGGGGAAGGGAAGGAGAGAGGGAGAGAAATATCAATGTACGGTTGCCTCTCATGCATCCCCAGCTGGGAACTGGCCCGCAACCCAGGCATGTGCCCTGACTGGGAATCAAACCACAGTTGTTTGGTTCGCAGGCCCACGCTTAATTCACTGAGCTACACCAGCCAGGGCCTGTCAGGACATTTTGCCCCTCTGATTCTGGAGTTTCTCCGTGTCGCTGGAGGAAAAATGGCACCTGTACTCATTTAGAGAAGAAAGTTGTATGGGTTGCTCAACCACACGGGGCCCGTCTCTGTTGCTTGCCATCCTGCTCCCTGAGGATTCCCCGTCACCTTCCCTATTGAGCCTTTTCTGGGCTTTCCCACTCCCTTCCACCCCCGTGCCAATTCTGGAACTCGCTCCGGAAGCACCTTGAGACTGCAGTGGGCTCCACATCCGCATCCCTCTGCCTCCGCACTTCCGACTTCCACCCCGTCTTCCCGTGTGACTCCCACTGCCCACAATGAGATTTCACCACCTTTTTCCTTAGCACCCCAACATCGATTTGAAGTCTGTAAAAATAAAATGATAAATTATTTTCAAGCCTACAATATAAGACACTTGACTTCTGCATTATAGATTTTATTCAGTTATGATTGGAAAACAAGAAACTTAAACAGCCACATACAAATCTACATGCATTTAAATTATTTTCCAGCCTTTGTTTTGAGATGTAAAGGTGATGGAAATCATATGCTTCTCCAGTAGGCAGGCATACTATTTGCTAGTTAAGCATGATAGATTTCATTGTCTCAAAAACCTTTCCTAGTTGATCACTGTCAAATCATTCAGTAAGAAAAGCTTAGTCTCCCTCTCATGCATGGAATCTTGGTTCTTAAAGAATGGTCCAGTGTCCTTTCCTTTGCCGTACCAAGATATTCCTGATAGGGGAGAAAGATGTAGATGGTTTTCAGATGTGACGCTAGCCTTTATTTTCCAGGGCATGAGCGGGTAGAAGGGGAAAAGTATTTTAAGGAAAGAAAATTAGTGGAATCTTTTTCCAAAACAGTTTAACCAAGCTGGAAGTTTCCCAATAAAAGCAGATGACTTGCCTTCTGTTACATTATCCAGTTACCTGCATAGATTAGGTGTTGAGTTTGTGTCAGTGTTTAAGCACATACCATGCATGTTGGTGAACAATAATAAAGGTAAATTTAACTGACCGCAAGGAAAGGGACCTATGCTTTTTAAAGACCCTGCTTTATTCAAGTGTAACTGGAAGTAAATTGCACATATTTCAAATGTGCAATTCTTTTTTAAATTTGATTTAAGAGAAGGGGAGCAAAGAGGAAAGAGAGGAAGAGAAATACAATGGGCGAGAGAAATATCGATTGGTTGCCTCTTGCATGCCCCCAACTGGGGACCTGGCCTGCAACCCAGGCACGTGCCCTGACTGGGAATTGAACTGGCGACCCTTTGGTTTGCAGGCTGCTGCTCAATCCACTGAGCCACACCAGCCAGGGCTGTTCTTCTTTATCAAAGTTGTTTTGGCTATTCTAGGCTCCTTAAATTCCTATGTTTTAAAATTAGCTTCTTAATTTCTGTAAAAATTCTGGGATTTTGATTTTATTGTATTGATGGAGAAAATGGATATCTTAACACTATTGTGTCATCCAACCCATGAGCAAGATGTATCTGTCCATTTGCTTAGGTCTTCTTTCATTTCTCTCAGCAGTATTTTGTAGCTTTCAGTACACAGGTCTTTCATATCTTTTGTCAGATTTACCCTTAAGTGCTCATATTTTTATTGTACATTATACTATGTAAACATTTCCATATCTGCTCATTCATTGCTAGTACAGACCAATACAGCTGATTTTTGTGTACTGACCTTGCATCGTAACCATGGCCACGTACACATATTAATTACTTTGTTAAATTCGCTTATTAGTTCTAATAGCTTTTTTATAGATTCCATTGGATTCTTTATCTAGGCAATTCTGTTGTCTGTAAATAAAGACAGTTTTACTTCTTGCTTTCCAATCTGTTGGCTTTTTATTTATAGTTCTTGCCCTATTACACTAGCTAGGATATCCAGTACAGTGTTGAGTAGAAATGGGAAGAACAGACATATTTGTTTTTTTTCTGATCTTGGGGGAAAAGTATTCTGTTTTTCACCATTAAGTATGAAATTAGCTGTAGGTTTTTTCATAGGTGCCCTCTATAACATTGCAAAAGTTTCTTTTGCTGAGAGATTTTTTAAAAAAATTACTTCACCTCAGATGGGACTCAAATCCACAGTCCCTGGTTTAGGAGGCCAGCGCCACATCCAATAGGCCATTGGAGCTTCACGAGAGATCTTTTTTTTTAAGCAAGAATGGATGTTGGATTTTGTCAAATGCTCTTTCTGCATCAATCAAATGCTTGTCTGTTTTTAAAACTTTTAAGTTTGTTAATATGTTGAATTATATCCATTGCTTTGTTTCAATGTTAAATCAACCTTGCATTCACGGCTTTAAAGAGGAAAGATGTATTGCAGTTTGAAGGTGTTGAAGACGGTGTTTCCTCCTCTCAGAAATCACCAGAGCAAAAGTGAAAATGAGACACAGAAATGTAAGTGCCGTATCTGATGACCAGAAGAGAGCAGAAGTTCCGAACAATAAATTAGGTCGATAGGCTGAAAAAAGCGATGTTATCGCTTCTCAGTACAGATCACTTTGTTAATTATGGGGCAGTATTTACTACAGTTGAACATTTACCTACTCTGTGGTCCAACAATTTCACTTCAAGGGAAGTGAGTGCATCTGTCTACCAA
>PVKM010038935.1:0-13936 GCA_004027735.1 Carollia perspicillata | reverse complement strand
GCAAGAATTTTCAAAACTTGCCATGCCTGACTACTTAGTCAGGGGCACTGACCTCTTTTCCCTTAGATTGTCAAATTAAAAAATGACAACAGCCAACACGACAATAGCTGTCTGGTAAGAATGAATCAAAATTACACCCATTTTCTGTCAAATTGGCAAGAAATATATTTTTTGGTGTGCCACAGAATTTTAGTAATTAGTTTATGTTTGCTATGAGATAAAAAAGGTTGAAAATCACTACTGTCAGGTAAACGGACAGGAAACCTGAACTCTCAACCACTGCTATAGTAGGTTTTTTCTTCTGGCTTTCCCCCAAAGATGAATCTTCGAATATTCTCCCCGCCCCCACTGCGAGTAGGATAAAATCTTAGTTCCAGCATCCTCACAGTTGAACAGTGAAGCGGGTTAGAGGCAGAGGTTCACCGTTCAATATGAGGACTGTGTGTGTCCCTGTGTCCTTTTCAAAGGGCTTGTCACCCCACCCGAGCTGGGCCTGGTACACGAGTGCCTCTCGTTCTATGTCTGCAGTCTTCCGCCAGGGTGGGGAAGAGGTGGCTGTCATGATGCACAAGGCAGAGAAAGGGACCTGGGGGTCTAACTGCCTCTAACACAGACTTCCCACCCCTCTTCCTGGCTCCCACCCTGCTCACTCCCCTGATTTCGAGCTTCCCAGCCCCGCCGCGCCCTCCTGGAGCTCTAGCGCTCCAGCCTGTTTGCTTCTTGTCCTTTCCCACTGCGGGCACTTGGGCTTTCGGCTTTCTCCAAGACCCTGCACCAGCTACCACCACCCCACTTTATAAGTTCCGAACTTTCAGTGACATGACTCTTATCTCCTCTTTTATTCTCTTCATTGTAATTTTTTGCCCTTTATCCCTCTATTATTTTAGTGAGGTTTTAGGAAGTATTGAAGGCAAACATATTTGTTCAATCCACTGTGTTTAACCCAAAATTTCTAAATAACGTGCACATAAGACTATGACTCTCTCTGCCCTAAAAAAGTGTTAAATTTTAATAATATTGGATACTATTTAAATGCTAAGTGTCTCCTCACAAAGTACATTACCCAAAGAGGTTTACTACCAATTCTGCTTTTGTTAATAAATTTTATCAGTTAATATTTTAGATGGCTACAACCATAGTATATGCTTTGAAATTTTGTATCATGGACCTACCCATCTAGTGGGAGAAGTGTGAACTGTGATAAATTATCACAGAATACTTCCTTTAATCTGGAATGGAGAAGAGGGAAGGCAGAAAAGGTTTCAGGGAAAAGGTACTTGGGAACCGAGTGAAAACTAAGTCATTCCGTTTACAAAAATCGAGGCAGGCAGACAGTTAGAAATGAGGGAGTCCCAATGGCATCTGCAGCAGGTGCAAAACATGCTAAAGAAAGCTCAGTCAGACATCCCAGGCCAGACAGCCTGAGTTCCTGGAATAGTCACTTTGCTCCCCACAAGTAGCTGGACTTGAGGCAGAGGGCTTGGAGAGAGTAGATAAAACAGAAAGGAGGAAGTCCTGGGAGGCTGACATCAAAGTAAGTAGCTGACATTGACACTTACCAACATTCTGAATTCTGGAAACAGTCTTGTAATAGCATATAATACTTAAAACCACAGCCAGGCCTGCACACTTTGGTCCTAAACAATCTGTAGTACACCTTAGCATTACTATAATCTGATAGTAATAAATTAGCAGTGTGGTTTCTCCCCCAAAAATGGGCAATCAGGAAGAACTATGGGTAATCATATTCACCGTAGCAGAAAAATTACATAACTTCTAACGCATGCGCAGTAAAAAGTAGATTAAGAATAGAGAATTAAAAGCCTTATAAAATTACAACCCCTCAGACAACAAGGGGCATTTCTACATTCAGGGGATTGGCTTGCTTCTACATTCTGTGGGGTATACTGTCCTTAATAAAGCTTGCTTACTTCCCTTTACTTGTCCAATTCTTGGTTCACAATCACCAACAACCTGGTTACCTGTGAACACATGTGACAAAACTATATTAAGGATTTTTTTCCCACCTCCCACATCTGTAGTCTTATCTATGATAGCCACCTTTTTGAAAAAGATGCCATAGCCTTGGCTGGTGTAGCTCAGTGGATGGAGCGCGAGCCTGCAAACCAAAGGGTCGCTGGTTCAATTCCAAGTCAGGGCACATGCCTGGGGTGCGCGAGCCAGGTCCCAGTAGGGGGTGTGCGAGAAGCAACCACACGTTGATGTTTCTCTCCCTCTCTTTCTCCCTCCCTTCCCCTCTCTAAAAATAAATAAATAAAAATATTTTTTAAAAAGATACCATAAAGTAATTACAGACAATAGCTAAGAAACAAGCTGCTGCTTGCTTATCAATAATGGCATGACCCAGGCACTGCAAACAACCCCTGGACAGTGAGTGCTAAGGCTTTAAATGGAGTTTCCCAAGCATGCCTAGGAGTTTGACAACCAGCCTCTCGACTCTCTTTTTCCCTGAACTAAAAAACCCCATCATTTTTAGAACTTCTTCACCCTAGCCACTGCATACTACTCATTATAAGATGTACAGGGGAGTTCTGTGTTGAATAACAGCTTTATCAACACATTAGTTACGCTTTTGGGTGATGTCAATCTACAAGTCTAGCACAACCAATGTCTCCCTTATCTTTTAGACAGTTCCCTCTTTTGAAAGTCAAATGTCTGAAAGTGAAGCAATAGGTTTACCTGTTATAAAAAAGCTACCATTTCCAGAAAACTAAAAACATTTTTAAATCCCCTCATTGTTCAGGCAGGCCAAATATTAAAGAACCGCCCAGGCATCTGGGCCGAGGAGAGGCAGCTATGGGTACGGAGGGTTGGAGAAATCCTTCCCCTGACCTTGCTCCCAGGGCCCCGAATCTGTAAACTCCCACCACCAGAATACACGGGCATTTTCACTGCAGAGATAGGTAAAGGGATGTCTTGGTCTGAATGGGTTCTCAGTGAAGTTCCCCTACCACATGACTGGCAGCTCCCACAATCCAGGGCCAATCATAGCTGAAAGAATAGGGAAAAGTAAAGAAAACCATGAGGTGGAAGCTCTAGCGCCATGGTTGGGAATCTCAGGAGGGCTGCGATGAGATAGCTCAAAAGGAAACTCTGGCTTCTGTGTATAAAAAGCAGTTTAAGAACGCTCATGTACAGTGTAAAAGTGGGGGTTCTATCAGTTGAATGTTTGGAAGTAACATTCTTTCTCACTTCTTGTGCCAAGATCAGCAGCATCATAGCCGCACGGAACACACGAAACTGATCTCTCTCTGTCCTAATTCCCCCACAAGTAAAAGTGGAGCTCCCAAGATGCCAGAAAAATAAGATCAGAAAAACAAGCTGATCTCAAACCTGGCTTTCCTGAGGCTCTACAACTTAGGACCAATGTGAATTCTCTGAGACTACCTGGACCAGGACTTCTCAACCTCAACCCTATTGACATCTGACCTGGATAATTCTATACTGTGAGAGACTAGTCTGTGCATTATAAGGTATTTAGAGCACGCCTGGACTCTACCAGTTTGCCATTAGCACATAAACAAACCCCAAGTGTGAGAACCAAAAATGTTCCGAGGGGCAAAAATCATTCCCAGTTGAGAACCGCTGACATAGACCAAGGCTTCTCAAGCTTTAATGTACCGTGAATCACTCAGGGATTTTATTATGATGCAGATTCTGATTTACTAGATCGGAGGTGGGCCTGAGATTCTGCATTTCTAATAAACACCAAGTGATGTTGATGTTGCTGGTCCTACAGCACACTTTAAATAGCAAGAATAGAGAGTAATACTTCCTGGCTGCATGTTGCCATCATTTGGGAAGCTTTTAAAAGTTCTGATGGGGTCACACCCCAGACCAATGAGATCATAAGCTCCAAGGGTGGGACCAAGGCATCAGAATTAGTTTCGAGTTCCCAGGTTTGAGTCCAATGTTTAGCCAAGGTTAAGGAGATATACTTTCTTCACCCCTAGGACTGGAAAATAGATGTAGACAGGCATTTAAGAATGAGGGAAGAGTACAGAAGAAGAGAAACTATCACTTTCCTCGCAGCATTTTTTATCTTGGTCATGCCTAGTTCTCAGAATAACTGAGAAACTTAGAGAGATGTAACACCAGAAAACAATCTTTATTATGCTTCATTATACATTTTGTTTGCTGTATCAGAAGTAAAGAAAACGGCCCTGGCTGGTGTAGCTCAGTGGATTGAGCACGGGCCTGTGAATCAAAGGGTCACTGGTTCAATTCCCAGCCAGGCCACATGCCTGGGTTGCAGGCCAGGTCCCCAGAAAGGGACACATGAGAGGCAACCACACATTGATGTTTCTCTCTCACTCTTTCTCCTTCCCCTCCTCTCTCTCTAAAATAAATAAATAAAATATTTAAAAAAAAAGAAGTAAAGGAAACAACTCCTATTTCCATTTCACTGCTAGTTTGCAAAATTGTATTTATAGACCAAATAAAGGATACTAATGTAAAGAATTTTTTTCAATGATTCTTGAAATTCTGAGTATGTTATTTTTAAGACTCAAATTTTAAAAATATGTGAATCTCACGCCAAATTTCAAATGACATAATGTACGGGATTTGCTTTGACATACGTAGTTGGAAAGTGCAGATGGGGGAGGGTGCTGGGATGTAGACAAAACGCGCAAACCGTTAGTGATGTTGGGATGATGAACACATGAAGGACCATCGTTATTATACTATTCTCCCCATTTTTGTAGCTGTTCAAAAATTTCTATAACAATTTTAAAACAAATTTTATGTATCTGAAATACAGACTTCTATTAAAGACCATCCCCCCAAAAAAGTCATGCAATTTTTTAAAAGTTACTTATATGAAAACTTCCCATTTTCACTGTAAAAAATTAAGGACCTATATATCTTGTAGTAATTCCAAATGCTAGCCATTCCTTCTCATTCTGCGAAAAAGAAAATTATCGTTCTGTTTCCCAGACACACTCCAGAGCTTTTGCTTATTATGTCACTCAAGAGAATGCCTTTCTATCACCACCTTCCTTAAAAGAATTGTGGTTTAGCAAAGTTTTGTTCAGAGGAAAAAACTGCTTAAGGCTTTTACTTTGCAAGTTAGAAAACAGAAAAAAAATACAAATCATTGGTAATGAAAGACAGAGAACTGAAGAAGAAAATTTGGGTGCAATCCCAGCCCAGCATTTAAGATTACAGCCAGAGACAACTCTGAGTGCCTCCACCTCTAGGAAATACGTAATCCAGAGATTAAAGCAGCTGAAAGAGCTAACAAGATGCAACACCAGAAATCAGGATAATGATTTCCTGGTATTTGGTTCGTAAGCTTAGGGGTGATATAATGCTACAGGGTTGCCTTTAGGAAAGAAGGAAGACTGTTCTGTGTTTACCTTATTTCTACAGCAGAATCGTAATTCCATGTTAGAGAAGTTAACACAGTCAAGATCAGAACTCTGTCAATTCCTTGGACTAGTTTGTTCTGTTTCTTAATTTTTTTCCACTATAATTCTCTTTAATCAATGTCATTTTTAAAAGGCTATCCAGTAGACATTTTAAAAGAGTAGAAATAATACATGAATATAAAATAAGTGCAATAGTTACACCCATGATAAAATCACAGGCCTGACAATGCTATCCCTTCTTTTTTTTTTTTTTGCTTGAGCAATGTATGGTGATGCCACTTACTGAGATGAGGAAAACTGAGAGACGTACAGGCTGGAGAGGAGACTGGTGGGAACTCGAGAGATCAGTTTGGGTACCTTATTTTTAAGATACTGATAAAATCAAGAACAATGAAACAAAAGGTATTACTCTCAAATTCATGCTGTCATTTCTTACCAATGAAATTACCTCCTCCATTGTTTGCCTGTTGTTTCTGTGATGCACAGAAAGTTCCATTACACAATCTTCATCAAGGTGAATAAGCTACAAAAAAATGCATAAACTTTATTATAAAATATTTGTTTAGAAATTTTTTTTAATTATCATAATTACGTTGTAAAAACAAACACCAAGATGTAAAAGCAACATGAGTTTGTCAATTTCTTGGGTAAGAATAAACATTCTCCATAATTTTTAAAGACATAAGCAGATGACGATAATTCAAGAGGATGAGATCTTTCCCAGCCCTTCACATTCACCACCATCTGATCAATTCTTAAAATTCTGTTACGCAGCCACGGGACTATAACTCCTTCCGACCACAAGACTGCACTGGCATTTTCATCAAAGAGCAGTCACCTGGGCATCTAAGACCAGTGACTGGACAACAGACTGCTAAAGACTGCAATCGGACAAGTCTGCAATCTGTTATCCTCAGGTTAACTTGGGGTTCAGCACAATCCCAGAGTCCTTATGATGGTCCCGTACAATCTCCATTATGCTGAAGGTATGAGCAGAACACAATTTTTAAAAAGGGAGGCAGCCTCAATTCAAACTTCATTTTGAAATCATCCAAGTATTCTGATTCTTGCATGACGAGACCTCATCAAAAATATATTCTCAGAACCAAACAAGGATCACCAAAAATGAGAAGACAGGAAGGGCCTGGCCTGGAGCTGGCCCACAGGAGTTCATAAAATCACATGAGAAGAGAATCTTAAGAAACATACTTTTAAAGTCATCTTCCCCATATAAGAAGTCTCTTCACAATGGCCTCAGTAAGTGATGTTTCACTTTCTGCTTAAACTACTCCTTTACCAGAACAGTCGAGACGGTTAGCTTCTCCCTCCCATCCCCTCAGGTCTGCCTCCCTGTGACCCCTACTCACTGTGAGCCAATACGGTCTGACACATAACAGGTTTGGGAACTAGACAGACCTTGGTTTTAATTGTGGCATCATTAAACAACTGTGTGACCTTGAGCATATCACAATACCTCTCTGAGCCTCAGTTTCATCATCTGTAAAAAGGAGAAGGCATCTGCCTTGTCACAGATGTAACATGTGGAGTGCCTAGTCCACTTCACAGGTGGACTAGGCACTCCACACATACTCAAGTTAAATTAAATACAAAAATGCATACCAAAAGCCAGCCAATTACTGTGGATTATCTGTGCCCAGTGCAATCCTGTTTAGTAGGGCAGAAAATAGAATGGAATATAACTTCTATTTGATAGAATCCTTAGGTACTAGAGTTATATGTGAAAACTGTAGGAGATCATGCATAGAGTTACAGAATAAAATCTATACCCTCAACCTCCAAGTAAATCTGAATTATTTTTATAGTTTCTTTTTCTAAATTTAATCTTTAGTGTATTTTTTCATTACCATTTAGTCCCCTTTATAGTTTACTCTTGATGAAACACAATATTGAGAGAGAAAAGCAAGAACAACCCCTTACACCTCTTCTGTATGTAAGTGATTTGAACCCGTAACAGCTCTGTAAGGCAGGCAAGACGGATGATGACATAACATGTAAAGCCGCTCTGTAAACGCCAAAACGTAACCCGAACATGTGAGACACATTAGCACACCCAAATCAGAGATTAGACAAGTATAAATCAGAAAAATGCATGCAATCTGCACAAGACTGGCGTTTTTCATTCCTAGCCCAGGGTTTTTTCTTCCCCACCACACTACCACCTCTCCATGGCTCTGCTCCAGTAGCTATTCCAACAGAGACCAGACAAGAAATGCGTATCACAAAGGCTACAGCTACACAGGATACAGGGCCTGAGGCTGAACTAGTTGACCTATCAGATCGACTAGTTCAGCCCTTCTGTCTGGGTCCAAATCTTGGTTCTACACTTACTAGTTGTTTGACCTTGGGCAAGTTACTTCATGATTCTGTGTCTCCTCTGCTAAATGGGGACAATAACGGCATCTACTTCAAAGGGTTGGTATAAAGATGAAATGAGTTACAAAAGTGAAAACCATAAAGCCCAGAGAATAGCCCCTGACTCTTAAAGATATTATCCTAAAGGCTCTATCTATATTATAGTGTAATATCCAGAAAGTTCTTGCTTTAATAGCACACTATTCTATTATAGTAAGTATTCAATAAATATTAGCAATTATTATACTATGATGTAAGAAAAATGATATACTCTTTTGGAACACTCCAACTATGTATTTTACTTTATATTGCACCTCACATTAAAATAATTTTTGTTGTGGAAATCAGAGACTCTCTTCATTTTGGCACCTGCTCTGCTGCAAACAGTAGAGTATCCTATCCTATTAGAATCATGGCTGAGAACACAGGCAAAGCCCTCCCACACATGGAGAAACGATGACCCCCAATGGCTGGAGACAGGCATCTGCACCACCTGCTCTCCGCCTCACAAGGGACACCTCCCCGCTGCCCTGCTCAGGCACCTGCGCACTCTGCTGTTCTCAGCCCTCGGTGTTGAGAGCTGTTAAAATTAAGTTGCAGCTCTAATTGCATTTGCTCAATAGATACTATGTCATGAAGGGCCGAAAGTAACATGGAGAAAAGAAATGTCAGGAGCTGACAGTCACAGGAGAATCAGGAGGATTGTCAGCTCAGGCTGCATGGCCATTACAGTGGGCAGAGTAATGAGAAGGGGCTAAAAGAAATCCAGTCTGTTTTTCTAAGACCAGCTGGCCATAGAGAAGAGTATTTCTATTTATTGGTGTGATTGTGCCAGCAAGCAGATACCTCCCAGCCCCACCAAGTCTGCACTGTGGCATGTCTGAGACACACCTCTGAGCTATTCTGTTAACACATGTACATGTCCCACTTTGCTGCCAAAGTTTTAATGGATCATCAGAGAATATCTCCAATTATCTGAAAAGGCTATTAAAATACTTCTTCCTTAAATATTAAAATACTTCCTTTTTAAAAAAGATTTTATTTATTTATTTTTAGAGAAAAGAAGGGAGGGAGAATGAGAGGGAAAGCAACATCAATGTGTGGTTGCCTCTTGCGTGCCCCCTACTGGGGACCTGGCCTGCAACCCAGGCACATGTCCTGACTGGGAATCAAACCGGCGACCCTTTGGTTTGCAGGCTGGCGCTCAATCCACTGAGCGCCAGGGCTAAAGTATCAAAATACTTTTCTAACTACATATCTCTGTGAGGCTACATTTTCTTCATATGCTTCAATGAAAAGAACATTATCAAAACTCACTGAATGCAAAAGCAGATGAGTATCCAAGTGTCTTCTATTAAATCCAGACATAACAGAAATTCACACAGATGTAAAGCAATGTCATTCTTCTCACTAAATTTATTTTTTAAATAGTTAGTTTTCACTTCTCAATTTCCTTATTTATCAATATGGAATAAGAATTTTACCGACCTTAAAGGGTACAGCTTCCCTAGTGCTCTGGCCTTTGGCATGTGGCTTGCTTTGGGGAATGGGTAAGCAGGATATAAGCAGAGGCTTGAAAAATGAGTATTAGGGCTTGCCCACTTTCTTGTTTCTTTTGGAGTCCAGCCATCCTATCAAGAAGCCCAGGCTAGTTGACTGCACACGATGTGGCCCAACAAGCAGCCAGCACAAACAGCTGGTCTTTTGGGTGACACGCGGACCACACAGCCACAGCTCAGGCACCAGGTGACTGCCGTCACACGAGCAGGCCCAGGTTAAGACGCACACAAGAACCGCCTGGCTGAGCCAGCCCAAACTGCTGATCTATAGAATTATTATTGTTTTAAGTCACTAAATTTTGGAGTGATTTTTAAAACAGCAATAGTTAACTATTATACAAAGTCTACATGTCCTTTAGTAATCTTCACATTTTTACCAAGGTCAAGTGCCATTTGTTAAAAAAAATTTTTTTTGACATTAACGCAGGAATAATTATTTAAATGATTGCTTAAACTTGCATAGCACTTTGTATTAAAGTCCTTTCATATCCATATTAGACCAGTTCTCAGGTGTGGTCCAAAGACCCCTGAGGATCTCCAAGGACAAAACTATTTTTATAGTAATATAGTTTTTCATTTTTTACAGTGTTAACATTTGTGCTGATGGGACAAAAGCAGTGATGAGTAAAACTGCTGGTGTCTGAGTAAAAAAATCAATTCGAAGGCACCAAACTGATGAACACACTGTATTCTTTGCAGTGCACTCAGTTTAAAAAAAATCCAGTTTCAATGAAGATTATCATTGATGATGCAGTAAAAAGTATTAGCTTTATTTAGACTTGGATGTCTGGTGAACGGTTTCTCAAATACGAACAAAGTGAACTTGTCACTTCATGGAAAACAACTGGCAGATTTGTTGCCAATAATGTGGGGTTTTAAGCAAAACTTAGAATTTTGGGAAACTTACATTTGCCACCATGAACTTGATGGTTTTCCAATAATTAAGACCTTTCTCATGAGATCAGTAGTGACTTCAAGAAATGTGAGTCTTTTAAAAAAATATAGTATAATGAAAGGTATTAATATCTGGAACATCTGCATAAATAAGGGAACAGATATTTTCCAAATGACCAATGCCTAGTGTTACCTGGGAAAAGATCCAATGGACAGACTAGTGGACTTGAACGTAATAATAAAGTTCATAGATGTGGTGTCAGATTCCACAGGCAACTAAGCTTTAGGAAACTGCCACTTGTCAAGTTTTAATGGAATATCAAAGACTATCCCCAATTGTCTGAGAAAGCCATTAAAATACTTATCCATTTTCCTACTACATAGCTGTGTGAGGCTGCATTTTCTTCATACGCTTTAATCAAAACTGACTGAATGCAGGTCAGATCCCAGTGTCTTCTAGTAAGCTAGACTTTAAAGAAATTTGCAAAAATGTAAAACCATGCTACTCTTCTTACTAAATTTATTTTTATTTTTCATAAAAATGTTTATTTGTGATAAAATGTTTACTACTGTTACTTTTAAATGAATCAATAAACAAATTTTAAGAGCATAAAGGAGTCTTCAGACTGGAAGGTTTAAGAACCTAACTATAACCTCGTTACTACTCTGGGAAGTAGACAACTGGTTTAACCTCCTTTTTACAGACGAACAAGCAGCTTTGGCAAAGTTAAGTAACCTGCCCATGATTCCCAGAGCACTGGCCACAAGCCTGATTACACAGAAGAAACACCTGGGAGCTTTAAAAATACCCATTAATTGTTCTGGAATGGAGCACACACATCTTTTTAAAGGTCCCAGTGATTCTCATGCCCAGTCCGGGTTAATAACCACTCTCCTAGAGATAAACAGGCAAATACAGTATATAATTAGGTTGCGAGTCTCCCAAACACCAATCTGACAAGTCAGTCTGTGAAGTACATTTTATTTTATGTTGTAGACGATAACATTGTAGGTTACGAATCCACACAAAGATCACATAAAGTTTTTTAAAATTTCTACTGGCTTTCATTTTACTTACGGGATTCTTGCTTTGCCACTCAACGGGACAGTTGTAATCTTGCATGACCCAGGGATGGTTCAATAGGTTTTTCACAGAAATCCGTTTCTTTGGGTCCACCTAGTGGCCATTGAGAAGTAGCTAGAGATTAGCATTCCAAACGAAGAACGCAGAACAACTCTTTTCCTCCTGAGAACTCAAAATTCATCAGAACAGATGTAAACTTCATCATCACAAAAATGCTGTCAAAGACCTTAAAACGGCCTTGGAATAAATTCTTTTCAAAAGGCAATAGAGGCAAGAAAACTATAGCAACCAACATAGGCTTAGAAGATGAATGTTTAACAAACACGAACTTCATTGGTATGGACATTATTCATGAAATTCAGTCAATCTATTGTATGATGTAATAGTCTTTTGCTGGAAAACCTATTCACAGGAAATATTCACCAATTTAATATTCAAACAGCCACAATGCAGGGCATTCATACTGAATATGCAATCTCTACCTCCCGAAGAGCTTACAATCACATAGAACAAGTTGAAAAGCGCACCTTTTTTTTCCATTTGTAATTTTCAAATGTGAGGAGAGGAAAATTAATCAACAAAGATTAAGTTTTTTTGGCATTTAGAAGAAAGGATGAGGTGTTTTCAATCTCGTTATAAAGATTTGGTGGTCTGGCCCTACTTAATCAAGGTGGGTGAGCCTGAGGTAACTTTTGAATAAAACGTGGAGATGGCATTTAATAGATGGAAAAACTGGGAGATAGTCTGAATACACAGTAATGAAAAAAAATTTGCACTAATAAGGTACTCAGTGTTTTCAAAGTGTTTCCTATTAATCTCATTTTATCCTCATAACAATACAGAGGAGCAGTGAGGCCAGGCCCACAATCGCCCTTTCATAGGTCAGAACTCGGGTAGGTGGCAGGCATGTTGATTGGCAGGGCGGATGCCAGACCTCAGCATTCCCGACTTTCGTCCTCCACTCTCAGAGGCCGTCCCACTAAATCAGTGGTTCTCAAAGTGGGTCCCAGCAGCATCGGTGCCATCTGGAAGCTTGTCAGAAGTGCAAATTCTTAGTCTTGCCCCAGATCTATTGAGTCAGACACCCCCTGGGTGGCACCCAGAGATCTGGGTTTTAACAGGCCCATAGGGCAACTGCAACACATGCTAAAGTTTGAGAACCACTACACTAGATCACGAGGCCCACTCAATTGTACCTGAGCTCATTCGAGCATCTACTAAGTATCTACTACCTACCTAATGTACAAGAGTTGGAGCAAGAAAACAGAAGATCGTGGAGCAAGAGCTGGTTAGAGAAAATAGACGATACCCAAGAAAAAGGAAGAAAAACCACATTAGCAAAGACAGGCAAGAGAGAGCTAAAAGAAAATGCATTTGCAACAGAATTAAGAAAGCATCTAGTAGAGGGTATTTGCACAGCAGATGCAATGAATGCAATTTTTTCAGCTAATAGATAAATGGTGCTGCCCTCCAAATACAGTAGCACCATGGGCTCCTTGATGTTCGGTCAAATAATTCCAACAGCCTTCTTATTTAAAAATACTAAGTAACAAAGTTTACCTGTAGCATTTGTTGAAGAAGCAGAATGCTGCTGGGAGAGAGCCACTTAGGAACCTCGTATTTACCTCTCTAAAAAAAAAGAAAGAAAGAAAACAAAAATATTGAAAAGAGTTAGGTTCAATCAGCCTTGACACAGATTTCTAAAAGGTAGCAACATGCTAGAGGTTTACTTCCAAGCTTGAAGGCTTCACCCAACTATAAAATTCGATAAACATTATTAATAACAGAAGAAATCTATTTCTTGCCTTAAAGAAAAAAATCCGGTTCATTAAATTCTATTACCACCTCTAACTGACCCACATAGCAGAGGACTGGAATACAGAGGCTGTGGAAAGGAAAACACAAAGGTTATAGGGCTTTGGAATCTGCAAGATGCATTGTAATCAATTTTGTATTGTTGAAGCAAATTTCAGTTTATAATCTTGGAACAATTATCAGTTGACAAAATAAGGTACCAGAAAAGCATATTTGGTGACAGAACACAGACTATGGTTAAAAAGAGGTCACATGTCATCCACAAGGCAGAGTTCATAGTCATTGAGGGAAACCAATGAAAGCCACCTTCTAAGGCAAGTACCTCTTTCGGGAATGGAGTATTCAGTAATTATAATCACCATGTCATCAACTAAAAATAAGACCAGGGACTTGCTAAGCACTAACACATGATAAAATACCTCTACACAACATGCCACACACCCCAGTTTCCTGACTCAGGGGAAATGATACAATCATTTATTTCTCTTAGCGGAGAACAAATTGTTTAATGATGCCAAGATAACAGGTTAATTATTTGAGAAAAATTAAGGTTGAATTCTAATTCACAGTCTACACCAAAATTAATTCCACCCAGATTAAAGAGTTAAATGCAAATACAAAACCATAAGAGTACCTAAAGAAAGCATGGGTGATTATTTTTAGAATCTTTCTAGACATGACAGCAAAACCAAAAACTATGAAGTCTAACAGATGACAAAATAAAAAAGTGGCATTTCTGTACAGCAAAACCCACCACTAACAAGGTTAATGATCAGCAAATTGAGGAGAAAAAAAACATTTCTACCTAAATGATAAAA
>PVKM010038933.1:0-13937 GCA_004027735.1 Carollia perspicillata | reverse complement strand
GTTCTGCTTTTTTTTCCAAATAGAAAAGAAATATGGGCGCTTACGTCCCTCGGATGATGGCACCTCAGTCACGCCATCCCTCCCCGCTGGCCTTCTGTGAGCCTGCCTGCCCCAGTTTGTTTGCTGACAGGCATTTTCCCAACTTCTTTCTCTCAGCTCCTTGCCTTCTTGGCCTTGAAGTACTTACATGATTATTTATGGTTTCTTTCTTGCTAATATTTTTTTTAGCTGCCAGCAAGAAAATTCAACTTTGTTATTTTTTCTTTTAAATATATTTTATTGATTACACTGTTACAGTTGTCCCAATTTTTCCCCTCTGCTGCCTCCATCTGGTACCCCCATTCCTTCCAGCAGTCCCCCTTAGTTCATGGCCATGGGTCATGCATGTATGTTATTTGGCTCCTCGATTACCTATGCTGTTCTTAACATCCTCCTGCCTATTTTGTACCTACAAATTTGTCCTTCTTAATCCCTGTACCCTTCCCCCTTTCCCCCCTACCCCTCCCAACTGATAACCCTCCAAATGATCTCCACATCGATGAGTCTGTTCCTATTCTGGTGTTTGCTTAAGTTGTTATTTGGATTCAATGATTGATAATGATGAATTTATTACCATTTTAATGTTCATCATTTTTATTTTCTTTTTCTTATATAATTTCCTTTAGCATTTCATATAGTAATGGTTTGGTAATGATGAACTCTTTTAGTTTTTACCTTGTCTGGGAAGCACTTTATCTGCCCTTCCATTCTAAATGATAGCTTTTCTGGGTAGAGTCATCTTGGTTGTAGGTCCTTGCTTTCCATCACTTTGAATATTTCTTGCCAGTCCCTTCTAGCCTGCGAAGTTTCTCTTGAGAAATCAGGTGACAGTCTTATCGGAACTACCCTGTAGGTAACTAACTGCTTTTCTCTTGCTGCTTTAAGATTCTCTCTTTATCTTTAACCTTTGGGGTTTTATGATGTGGCTTGTGTGATCCTCTTTGTGTCCATCTTGATTGGAACTCTCTGTTCTTCCTGGACTTGTATATCTATTTCCTTCACCAAATTAGGGAAGTTTTCTTTCATTACTTTTTCAAATAAGCTTTCAATTTCTTGCTCTTCCTTTTCTCCTTCTTGCACCCCTTTGATTTGGATGTTGGTATGTATAAAGATGTCCCAGAGGTTTCTAAGCCTATCCTTGTTTTGTTTTATTTTTGGAATTCTTTTTTCTTCTTGCTGGTCTGATTGAATGTTTTTTCCTTCCTTGTGTTCCAAATCATTGATTTGATTCTCAGCTTCATTCGTTCCACTGTTGGTTCCATGTAGATTTTTCTTTATTTTACTTAATGCAGCCTTCATTTATGCCTGGGTCTTTTTGATGCCATTGAAGTACCCAATCAGTTCCTGCAGCATCCTGATAACCAGTGTTTTGAGCCGTGCATCTGATAGGTTGCTTATCTCCATTTCATTTAGTTTTTTTCTGGAGTTTTCTTGTGCTCTTTCATTTGGGCTATATTTCTTTGTCTCCTCATTTTGGCAGTTCCCTTGTGTTTGCTTCTGTGTATTAGGTAGAGCTACTTTGAATCCCTGTCTTAGTAGCATGGCCTATTGTAGAAAAGCACACCTGTTAAGTTGTTTGGAGAGGAGCCTTACGTAATCACCAGGGTGAGGCAACCCATGTCACCACTCTGTGGCTTGGTGTGGGGGAGGGCTCACAGAGAAGACAATGCCACTGCCTGCCCTCCGGAGCTTTGCCTGGAAGGAAGCTGTCTCCCAGCACTCACACTTCACTTTCTCCCCATATGCCACTGGTGTTCTTCCAGCTGATGCCCTGGTGCTGAATCCCAGAGGTGGTGGGTCTGCCTGAATCCTAAGTTCATTGTGGGTCCTTTAAGAGGAGTCTTTTGAGAATCCTGCAGTTTCTTCTGCCACCCCAAACCCCACTGTTTTTTACAACTAGAAGTTAGAGAAACTTATCTTTCTGGCATTGAACCCTGGGCTGGATGGTCTGGACTAGGGCTGGGATCCCTTGTTCCCAAGGTAACCCCCCCGCATTTTTATCTACCACATGTGGATGTGGGACTGCCCATTTCTATATGTGTGCGTCTCCATGTCTCCACTTTCTCTGTGCCTCTCCATGCCTCTCCAAATCTCTGCCCCTCCTACCCATCTAGATGAATGTGGCTTCTTTAAATCCTTGGTTGTCGGACTTCCACACAGCTTGATTTTCTCCTGATTCTGAGTGATATTTGTTTTGTAGTCTAGTTGTATTTTTTGCTGTAGTTGTGTGTAGAGGTATTTACCTACACTTCCATCTTGACCAGAAGTCCTTGGTGTGTTGACAATTCGACTTTAGATTCAGGAGCCATTGCTGATACAAAAGCTTCCTTCCTCACATCTGAGTGCTTCGGTTGGTCACCCAGAATGTACTCATCTCTCGGTGTGTTCTGAAAAAGACTGGCTCTGATTCTTGCTAATGTTTTTTAAAGTGAAAACAAAGCTATATCGGGTGTGTCCAGAAAAAGTCCAACCATTGTTAATATAATGAGAAAGGTTTATGTGACATCGATGTAAACCAGCAGCCAGGGAGAGTGGACTGGAATGCGCACATGTGAACAATGACGACTTTACTGCACTAGTCAGTGAGGGTGGTAGATGTTGTTCAGTGAGCATATGTACTGGGTGGCCATTGCATTAAAAATGAGTGAGTGAGTAGAGCAACAATTTGCATCAAATTTTGTGTTAAGCTTGAACATTCCTCCTTAGAAACTACTTGGATGTTTCAGAAGGCTGCAGCTATGGGCGTCTGGTGACTGGCAGCTTCATCACATCAATGCAACACACCTGCTTAGGCATCGAATCACCTGCAGAGTTTTTGGTGAAACATCAAATCACCCAGATGACTCAGCTCTCTTATAGCCCAGATTTGGAGCCCTGTGACTTCTGGCTTTTCCCAAAACTAAAATGACCTTTGAAATGAAAGAGGTTTCAGACTGTCGATGAGATTCAGGGAAATACAATGGGACAGCTGATGGTGATTGGGAGAACTGTGTCAAGTCCCGATGTGCCTACTTTGAAGGGGACTGAGGCATCTTTGTCCTGTGTACAATGTTCCTTGTATCTTGTACCTTCTTCAATAAATGTCTCTATTTTTCATATTACATGGCTGGATACCTTCTGAACAGATCTTGTATATATGTCTGTATCAACGACCTGGCCCCATCTTTCAGTGGCTTTGCCGTGTTCACAGACCTGGAGTGAACAGTGGGGAGCTTTGCTCATCCTCCTTGGGCTCGCTGCATTGTGGGAGTGTTGGCTGGCTAGTCACTGATCTGGGCTGGCCTCGGCTGGGGAAACCTCCACACTGCTCTGCTGTCCTTGTTCTCTAATAGGTAGCCTGGGTATGATCTCATGAGAATGACTGTTCAAGGCATTGCTTATGTCACATTTATTATCACATTTGTATCACGTAAGGAAATGACATGGCTGGGTCTAGAGTCAGTTACTTGGCAAAGAATGTGGATACAGGGAGGGGTGGCTAACTGGGACCATTTGCAATGTATCACAACCTTTAAACACATTTATTTTTGAAAAAAATTCAGATGATTTTTAAAAAATTTAAAGCCTTGTTGGAATGCATACATTCTTATAAAAAAGAACCAGTGATGTGGTATTAGTCAGATCTACTAAGGGACTGACTAAAGTATATTAACAGGTACCAAAGTATAAAAATAATCACTGTTTTTGATATTTTTAATGATCAAAGAATCAATATTAAGAAATTCCTTATGTTGCTTTAATATATAGAAACAGATATTACTTTTAGTTTTTAAGAATTTTTTATATTTTGAAGATCATTTTTAATATACATGCTTTTAGATTTATTAATAAAATTAAAGTTTTGGTCAGTTAAAAAGTAACTATTTCAAAGATTATATAATTTTAATTATTTTTATTACCTCTTTTCATTTTTATTTATTTTTAAATATATTTTTATTTTTATGTATTTTTTAAAGACTTTTCTTTATTACTTTTTAGAGAGGGGAAGGGAAAGAGAAAAAGAAGGAGAGAAACATCAATGTGTGGCTGCCTCTCATGTGGCCCCCTATTGGGGGCCTGGCCTGCAACCCAGGCATGTGCCTTGAATGGGCATCGAACCGGCAACTCCTTGATTTGCACACCGGCACTCAATCCACTGAGCCACACCCTCCAGGGCTCATTTTTATTTTATTTAAAAAAATATTTCAGTTTGGAAGATAAATTATATGGACACCACTCATATTCCTATCATTAGATATAGCAACTGTTAACAGCTTAGGGATAGATCATTTTATTATTATTCCTAACTATGTTTCTTAAACAAAAGTGAGTATGACTTTTTTCTTTTAACAGTTAATGTGTTTTGTTTTGAACATTGTTCTATGCCATTAAGTGTTTCTGTACAAGTACAATTTTGATAGCTCTGAAGTGCGGAGCTTTGAAACGTTCCGTGATCTCTTCAACCAATCCTGTATTGTTAGACAGTGTAGCTGTTCCCATTGTTTCGTTACAATGAACATCGCTACCATGAAATTTCCTGTATAGGAACAGGGATTACACTTTTGATCTCTTTCTTACTTCCTTCATTTGCAGGAAGCTAAACAAATAGTCACTGCTCAAGCAAAGCCTGTGGGAAAACAAGGACGTTCTGAAATGTCACTTTAAACGGGGAACTGGAATTGTTGGGAGGAGGGGAACCTTTGGATCTGATGACCTCGTTTCCTCTTCTGAGCCGAGAGCAAAGAAATAGAACAGCAGCAAGATGACATGGCTTTGCCCTTTCAGAAAGCGAGCGAGAGATTCATTTCCCAAGTCTCGTGACTGCTAAGACTGTGATTGGACAGCTTTCAGCCTCCTGCAGAACCCCGGTAGCCCCAGGCTGCAGGTCAATCACTTGATGAAGTGAAGGCCTCCAGCCAGAGCCATCTGAGCCCCAGTGGAGATTAGACGCAGGGCCTGGGACTGGCTTGGCAAAGCAGCTTATTGTTGTTTGGTGGGAAGCTGGGGCAAGGGTGGTGAGAAGACGCTGCCCTGAACGTGATACAAGCCAGCTGTCCAAACACATGCAATTCAATTCAGTCGTCAGCCATTCCCCCAGTCCAGATGTTTGCCATCACACAATCTCAGAGTATCTTTCCTTCTATCGAATGTAACTTGCACTAATCACTTTTGTCAGAGCTGCATTTGTTTTTAATTAAAAGACATCTATTTTTATTCAACTGGGCCCTTTTGACCTTGGCCCACATTATTAATAAGCTTTAAATCCAAACTGCCCTTTGCCTTATAACAAATCACCAAGGTTTTCCACCATGTCAAAGTGTAAATATAAGAAACTTCAAGACTACACTAAATATGTGTCGATTTCTAGTACTTGTTAGCATATAGAGAGTTTTATTCCATTTACACCTCCAACTACTGAGTTCTCACGATGGCAGTGGACTCTCAATATTTGTAACCTTTGTGTTCAGAAACCTCCAACAATTACGTTTCATAGGCCCGCTTTCAAAGTCTAACCAGGTGTGTGATCTTGCTTCAGTCATTGGCAATGTCTCTGACCTTAATTTTCTTATCTGAAAATAAAAGGATGATAAAATGTTATGGTGAGGATTATGTAACATAAAATATTTCTCACGCCCAGCAGAGTGTTGCATATGTAGTACGTAAGCACACATATGTTGATTCCTTCTAGTCTCTTCGCAATCTCTAGCTGAGAGTTCGGCTGTTCTCGATGACTACCTGGCACTGCCTCCGGGAGGCGGGAGTGGATTTTCCACCACATTAGTCCTCTGAGCTTTAGTTCCTTTACCTGGATGAGCGTCTTGGATATGTTGGAAGCAAGTGAGAACTTTCATGGGTCTTTTCTTGTGAAATACACTCCTAGACCATTTTTGAGTTGATGCTTTACTTACCAAGAGTAATTCTCTGCTAATTTTCCCAAATACATCAATAGTGGGTACCAGGGGAGCAATGTCTGGCATTTATGACTTTAGAAAGAAATGAACATCATTAAAAACAAATATGTGGATTATAAAATTAATTCTTTTTATTTTAATAGACTTGTTTATTAGGAGTTGATTTCCAAGAGGCGGCCAATTTTTACGGGAACACAAAAATCAAGATTCTGAGTCTATACAGCTGAACCAAACCCAGGAATGACAAAAAGACACAAGTGGGGGTGCCGTTAGGGCCCTCTGAGACAACAGGTGGCCTGTCCTCCTCTCTGCCTCTCTGTCAGTCTCTCGCATTGCCCGCCTCCTTCTCTGCCTTCTCTTTCTTTTCCTCCCTCTCTCATATCTTTTCAAATTCTCTTCTTTTCCCTAATCTGCTGCCTTGTCCTGGCTCCTGGTTTTCCCTCATCGTTAACATCTTGCTTGGCTTACACTCTCCTCTTTGCTCCAACTTCCAGTATTTTTGTCCAGACTATGAGTCAAACTTAAGTCAGCAACAGGATGAGGCATAAAATAAATATTTGTGGGATGAAATCTGAGAGGTCCAGTGTGATTCTTCTTGTAAGCAGAAAGTGGCTTATGAAACAGTTAACGTTGTTGCCCGTGTACACCAGGTAGTCTGCTGTCTTACATGCACTGTTATGAACTGAATGTGTCTCCCAGAATTCATGTGTTGGAGCCCTAACCGTCAGTGTGGCTATATTTGCAGATGGGGCTTCTAAGGGAGTAATGAAGGTTAAATGAGGTCACAGGAGTGTGATCCGGATCCAATAGGATTAGTGTCCTTATAAGAAAAAACACCAGAAGCCCACACACTCTCACACTCTCCCCTGCCAAGCTCATGCACTGCGGAAAGGTCATGTGAGCCCATTGTAAGGAGGCAGCCATCTGAAGCTCCAGGGGAGAACCCTCACCAGACACCAGCTCCATTGACACCTTGATCTTGAACTTGCAGTCTCCAGAACTGTGGGGAAATCAATTCTTTTGTTTAAGTTGTCCTTTCCGTGGTATTCTGTATAGCAGCCTGAGCAGACTAACATATGCGCTATTTCATTTAATGTGCTCAGTGGTCTTATTAGGTTTGATTCTTGTTATTCTCATTTAAAAGATGAGGACACTGAGGCACATAGAAGTGAAGCAACCTACCCCAGAACATACACTTATTATGTGATGGAGATAAGGATTTGAACCCAGGTAATCCAACTACAGAAACCAGATTCTTCGTGACTATATCTTTTCTTGGGCCCATACCATTAAATCGGCAAATATACCTGCTTAAGTTATGGAGAAAAGAAAGTTCTTTCAGAGTATAAAAATGGTGAAGATAATTTTGAAAATAAAAAACTCTTTTAAGTTAAAAATATTGAGTTTGACTTAAGATATGACTTAGCCAAAATGCATGAATTAATAGTGGATTAAAACATTAATACTTATAGACTATCTGTTGAACTACAAAAGTTTTGATTTGCATAATTGTATTGAATATCAACTACTTTTCAATTTAATAAATGTACTTTCAAAATAGCATTCATTGCATACTAAGCCTTAAACCACTCTGCTGTGGAGTCACGACAGAAAAGATGAGGTTCCTGCTGTGGAGGAGACCACTCAGAGTGGGGACACACACCCAGCTACTCGGACATGTTAATCAATAAAAAAACTTTTGAGACCCTACCATGGGCCAGGTACCATAAGAATGATTGAAAGACGACTAGGAGTTTGCCAGGTGGGTAAAATGTGCGTGCAAGTGTGAGTGTGTCTGGGTCCACATGATAGCAGAGGTGGTGAATGTGGATATAAAAAGCCATTCAGGAGAGGGGAGACTATATGGAAAGTCTTAAGGGCTGAGAAGACTGAGCAAGAATCTGTGTGTGTGTGTGTGTGAAACTGTGTGTGGTAGTGGAGGCGGTAGAGGCAGGAAAAAGAGGAACATTCAGGAGAGAAAAGAACTTGCGATGCATGGTGAACAGATAGAGCAAGATCAATGCTTTCTATTTGATTCATTTATTGTATTGGCACCTTGCCATAGCAGGAACCAATGTCTTGCAAGATGTGTGGGCTGAACTTGTGATCGTGAATGACTCTGCTTAAAAATTACTTTGTGCTGTGTCTAAATTTAACCGAGGCTTGGTCAATACCTCAGCTCCAGTCCTTGTGGTTGGTTGCAAAGGGAAGGTGCTGAGCCAGGTGCCTGGTGCCAGTCTAGAGTGAGGCCCAAACACATACTTATCAAAGCAATGTGAGTATGAAGTTTTATTAAAGTGATAGATAAGGACTTAGAGCCTAAAGCCACAGTCCCCTGGACAACATTGTCCCAAGATCATCACTCCAGAGATGATTGTTTGCAATTTGTTTAATAGTTACTGTTTTTAATTCTTCTGATGGTTCCTCTATGTCACTAGGTATATGACTATATTATTATCAAGTTTAGAAATCATCAATTAAATTTTCTGTGATAGAGGAGGAATTAGCCCAGCTAACAAAGTTCCTCTGCTCTTCATTCCCAAGTAGTTTTTTTGTTTTTATATTTTATTTATTTATCTTTAGAGGGGAAGGGTTAGGAAGAGAAATATCAATGTATGGTTGCTTCTTGGGCGTCCTCTGCTGGGAACTGGCCTGCAACCCAGACATGTGCCCTGACTGGGCATCGAACCGGGATCCTTTGGTTCACAGTCCAATCCACTAATCCACTCAGCTACACCAGCCAGGGCCCAAATAGTTTTAATACTCTTTCTAGTTCCTATATTGGTTACATCTGGAAATTTAAAGAAAGTATGTACACCATCATTTCTTGCATTATCAAATACAAAGCTCATCTCTCAACTTCCCTTTCTATCAGATGAAAATATCAGTTTCCTTACCCTTTATTGCAGCTTTTATCTCTCGTTTTTATCCAACTCGTGCCGTTTGTATTTTCACCTTCACATCATCATGGTTGAAACATTTAGATTATTTTCTGTGAGCATAATTAAGCTATATCCATAGCCTAATTCTAACTCCACAAAGTTGGCTGAGGTTGCTTACATTATAATTACACAAAGATTGTTTATTACAGGGTCAAGTGGTTTGCTTTGATTACATTTTTCTGCCTTATATAGATTTAGTTTTTCTCTCATTTCTAAATACCTTTATTTTTTCTTGCTTTTGTTTTTATTGCATTTTAAGCTTCATGCATAGTGTATATATTTCAGTTTTCTATATCCCATGCATGTCCTCCTGATTTTTGTTTTACTCCTTTATTTTGCTGAATCACATCCTTAAGTGTCTTGAAATGGGGAGGTGAGCTTTTAGGATCCTTACATACCTGACAATGACATTATTATACCTCTACACTTTACTGATATTTTGGTAGTGTATAGATTGTACTTTGAAAATAACTTCCTTTCAGTTCATTGGAGAATTAACTCATTTGTCTTCTAGTCTCTCTCTCTCTCTTTTTTTTTTTTTTGGTCAGTGAGAAGTCCTTTGCCTTGTTCTTGTTTCTTTGTAAGTGAACTCTTTCGTCTTTCTGAAAACATTAAGATTTTCTCTTCATCCTTAATGCTCTTAGATTCCACAATGATGTGTCTGGATATTGTCATGTGGAACATTGTCTAGCTTCCATGCAGCTTCCTCATACACTTTCTGGCAGAGGTAGTGTTAGCGCACTACACCAGAGGTCACAGAAGAGAAAGACTCACGGAGCAAGTTAAAGTGTCCAGAGCACACAGTTCATTAAACTGGTTTAAAACATACAGCCAGAAGGTAAGGGAAAGTGATTGGGCAGGCACAGCTGGTCCTTGGGGACTCAATGCGCACCTGTCTTCCCTTTTTCTCTCTGTCACACCTGCCTTCTTCATCTTCCCCATTGATGGTAGGTTAGTAGGATCAGAGTTGGGTGGTGTTCAAGCAAGGGGGCTCACAGATAGAAGCTGCCCTGAGCCAACGGCACAGACTTGCTCTGATGCAGAGAAGCAGCCCACGTATATCTGGCTGCAGCTACAGCCAGCCAAGTAGCCCGCTCGGGGGCCATGGGTTTTGTTGATGTTTCTTGAGCGGAAAACACATGGAGCCAGAATGGGCATCCCCAACAGGCGGTGGAATTAGGCCTCTGAATATGAGTGCTTCATGTCTCAGGTATATTCAATGAATTCTGAGTATTTAGTGCCTGTTGTATGTGTATTCAATAGATCATGAATATTTAGTATCCAGGTGCCTTTAGTATACTGATACCTCATGAATATCAGTCATTAAACATTAGTACGTTTAACACACACATTCTCCACTACTACTTATATGTACTTACTATATTTGAGTTTCATCTGCCCCATTTGTCAGAGTTTTTTTTTTCATTTATTTTGTTGGAATTTGGTAAATGCTTTTTCCTGAAGACTAATGTTTTATTTCATAAATGTTCTTATACTCTTTCTTTGATGATTTCTTCTCTCCATTTTTCCTTATTTTCTCTTTCTAGCATCCAAATTAGTCATTTAAATCTCTTTTTCCAGCTGTTTCCCATTTTTTGTAGTTTTGTTTCAGTTTGAAAAAAAACTCTCCCGCTTTCTCTTTTCATTTGTCCATTGGCTTTTAAATTCAGTAACCTCAATTTCAAAAATTTTAATTTTTCCACAGTTTTATATTTGCAGAAAAATTGGGAAGACAGTGCAGAGAGTTCTCATATACCCTGTACCCAGTTTTCCCTATATTAATATTTTATATTAGTATGATCCCTTGGTTACACTTAATGAACCAATATTAATGCATTATTATTAACTAAAGTTCACAGTTTATTTAGATTTCCTCAGATCTTACCTACTGTCCTTTTTATCTTCCTGGATCCTATCTCGGACCCCACATCACACCCAACTGTCCTGTGTCTTTTCGCTCCTTTCCCACTACCAGAACCGTCTTATATTTTTCTCATGATGAAATGAGGGTTAGGGATTATTGGAAAGAAGACGTCAAAGGTAGCGTGTCATTTTCATCACATCATTATCAAGTGCACATTCTATCAACATGATTTATGACTGTTGATGTTGGCCTTGACCTCCGGCTACGGTGGTGCTTGTTACGTTTCTGCACTTGTTACGCTCTCCCCTTCTCATACTCGACTCTTCGGAAGGACGTCACTATGCACAGTCCACAGCTGACGCGTGGAGAGCTGTGGTCCCCTCCTTGAGAGTGGAGTACCCACATAAACTATTCGGAACTCTGCTGCGTAGGAGATTTGTCTCCTCGCCCCAGTAACCACACGGTTGATTCCCCGGATGCCAGTCTCATTCTCTGGTGGTCCCTTCCTCACAGCATCCCGTTCACATGTGCTCTCTCTTCTCTAACACTCCCAACCACACATCATCAGAGGTGTCGGTAGGAAGGGTCTCTTTAGTTCTCAGAATTTCTCTCTTTCCCTAGGAGTTTGCTTATCTTAGTCTCTCTCTGACTTTTTGGTTTCTTTCATTTCTAGAGCTCTTCAGTTACCTTTCACATTCAGATAAAAAGCTCTGAGGATGGGAGCAGAGGTGTTGGCTAATGGCTTTCTCTTTAGGGGGAGAAGGGGGCCTGTTTCTCACCCCGAGGCCCCTCCGAGCATCAGAGTGCAGGCAGATTTATCCGAGACACCAGCCCTCTCAGTCACTGTCCTGCCCATTCCTGGGTAGCTTATGGGGCCTTTCTAGAGAAGAAGAGAACCCTCTTCATCTTCGTCGGGGTTGGGAGATAAATGCCTGGCTGCTGGTTGTTTTGAGCTCAGAGTGGGGGCATTTCTTTCCATTCCGTAGACAGACCATGGAAGAGTCCTTTTCTTTCCGCCCTCACTTGTCACTCCCGCCCTCCCCTCTGCCACAGGCCATTTCGAGGCTGAGGCGCCCAGGACTCCAGCTGGCAGAGTCCTGAAGACTCTCCCGCCGTGGGACCTGCCTGGACTCGATGCTGCCCTGTCCCTTCTGCTTCATCAGTCAGCGCTCTTCCGGCTGCGTCTTATCCCCTGGGGACTTGCTGAGATCTCTCATACTCGAACAGCCCCCACCCCCACCTGTCCAGGCTGTTATTCCCTAGTGTCATTTTAATGGGATCATATTCAGTCTGTCACCTTGAACACGGCTTCATTTGTTTTAATTATAAAAACATGGCGCATTGATTACGGCAGACTAGATTGCTGTGACAAATTGATCCTGAAGCATGTACTATGTAATAGAAGTTTATTTCACCTTACTGTTACAGTCCAAAGCTCCTGGTGGCAGCTCTTCTGATTTAGGTGCTTCCTTCCTTGTGGGTTCACTGTCCCCTGGGGCCTCACTGACATCTGTGCTTGGTCAGAGAAGGGGAAAGGGAGTGTGAGGGAGGCATGCCTGCTTCTCTCCCCCCTTTATTACAAATTAAATGTATTGGGGTGACATTGCTTAATACCGTTATATAAGTTTCAAGTGTACAGTTAATTCTATGATACCTCATTGGTATTTTGCATTGTGAGCTCAGCACCCAAAGTCCAGTCTTCATCCGTCACCATATATTTGGCCCCTTTTACCCTTTACTACCTACTCTGCACCCCCTTCCCTCTGGGAACCCCCACACTGTTTGTTGTCTGTGTCTGTGAGTTTCAGTTTTGTATACCACCTATGAGTGAAATCATTCAGTTCTTGACTTTCCCGACTGAGTTATTTCACTTAGCATGATGCTCTCAGGACCCATCCACGCTGTCACCAGTGGCAGTGTTTCATCTTTCCTTATGGCTGAGCAGTGTTCCGTTGTGAATAGGTGCCACTTCTTTATCCAGTTGTCCATCAAAGGACACTTTAGTTGTTTCCATGTCTTGGCCATCATGAATAATACTGCAATGAACATGGGGGTGCACACATCCTTATGAATAAATGTTTTCAAAATTCTCAGGTAGATACTCAGAAGAGGAATGCCTGGGTCTACAGTAGCTCTGCTGTCAATTTTTTGAGCACCCTCTCCACTGTTTTCCCTAGTGGCTGTACCAGTCGACCTTCCCACCAGATACGCCTGCTTCTTAAAAGCTTCGAGACAGAGGCACACACATCACATCCACGCACATTCCATTGGTGAGAACCAGCCCTGTACCCTGTTAGATTCAAGGAGGCTGGACAAGGCGGTCCTCAACGAGGCAGCCCTTTCTCGGCTGCACCTCTATGTGCTGACGGGAAGCACGGATCTGGCGGTACATCTGGTCTCCTGGCCACACACGCCCGGGCCCCAGAGTGAGGTGGGAGGCAATGATAAGAATTAGGCAGAATGACACTTCGCTCAGTGGCAATCATTAGCCTATAATAGCAATGGGCACGGTATCGTCACACCTGCATAAGCTTATTGAATGAAAATGGTGGTCAGGCTTTTTTCTAGGTAATTTCCATACAGCCCAGACAGCACATTTTCTCCCTGAGTCACAACAAAGGCTGCTTCTTTTTCTGAAATTTGGCTTCCCTGCAGAAAGGCATAGGGCTTGGGGAACTTTTTAAAAGAATAATTTGGCATAAAGTTATTGCTCACCTTCTAAGTGCTAGACATGATGCCAGGTTTTAGGAACTAATTTGCAGGACCTCACTTTTCTCTAAAAGGCAAAGAAACAATCACAATACAAGTGATGAGGGCTTCTAGGGGAGGCAGGAGAGGGAGAGAGTTTTCTCTGTCTAGAAGACAGGGTGTGCTAGGAGGAGGGAGTCACAGAAGGTGTCACGAAGGAGGTATCTAGCATTTGAAAAAGGCCCCGAAGGACAGTTAAGAAATTGCCAGAGGGAAAGGAAAAGAGGAACATGCAGGCACAAGTCAGGAGGCATGGGTTGCCTAAAAAGTGATCGGCTGATGTGTCGGGCATCCCAGGAGGACGAGGCTGGAAAGGGGAAGTGACAAAGAGGAGGAGGATGGGAGCAACTGTTAGCCCACAGCCTCCTTCCTTCTGGAACTTCCTCCCCCTTCTAACCAACACATCCTAGAACCACCTCCCGCACCTGCAATTTTAGCTTCCTCAGTGAACAC
>PVKM010038932.1:0-13948 GCA_004027735.1 Carollia perspicillata | reverse complement strand
TTCTTGTACACCCTTTGCCCAGTTTCAGTTTCCCCCGATGCATTGCCCTGCGGGACATTTGTCAAAACTACAGTCTTCGTTGGCACGTTATTGTTAACTGAACTGCGGACTTTGCCAGCTTGTCTGTTAAGATCCTTTTCGGTTCCTGTGTCCAATCCGGAACACCACGTTGCATTTAGTCGTCGAGTCTCCTCAGTGTCCTCTCGTCTCCGGCAGTTTCTCAGTCTCTCCTTGTCTTTCATGACCTTGGCAGTTTGAAGGAGTGCTGGGAAGGTATTCTGTAGAATGTTCCTCAGACTGACTTTGTTTGAAGTATCCGTGACTGGACTGGAGTTGTGTGTTTGCAGAAAGATTAATGCAGGGGCACGGGGCACCTCCCGTCGCTTATCTGTGGGCCACATGCTAGCACCAGTGGTGTGAGCCAACCTGCAGACGTGCGCCCAGACCGGAAGGGCACAGCTCAGTGAGTTATCAGGATGTGAACACGCCCACTGCGGCACCCTCTGAGTCAAGAAGTCGAGCAACGGTCTGCACCTAGAACCCTCCCTTTTTCTCAGGGGCAACCGCTCTCCTGATGGCTAATAGCACTGACTAGTTTTCTCTCTTCTTGATCTAATTGTATGATTAAGTTTGTATTTTTGTGAATCATTTCCTTTGTGTGTGAGCGTGAGATTCAACTGTGTTGTCTGTAACAGTGGCTTGTTTTTGTTGCGAGTATGGTGCTCCGTTAGATGAATAGACTGCAATCTATATGTTTATTCTACTGTTGATGGGTATTTAGGTTATTTCTAGTTTTTCGCTATTACAAATAAAGCCGGTGTAAAAGAACTGTAAATAATACAAATGTAAATCATTTTTGGTGTACATACAAGCATATTTCTATCAGGTAAATACCTAGGATTGAGTTTGCTGGGTTGTAGAGTGTACTTATATATTAAATTTTAAAAAACTGTTAATTTTTCAAAGTGGTTCTGTAATGGAGCAGGTCACAGCGTAGAGTCCCTGGAAAGCAGGGGAACTCCATCCCCTGCCCCCCACCAAATTCTGCAAAAAGGTTGGCGTTGGCAGGGGTGTCCACGGAGCTGAAGGCGCAGCACTTGAGGCACATTGCAGGACAAGGGCAGGTTAACAGCCCATGCCCTCCTGAAGGGAGAAGCTATTGACCGGGGCAAATTGTGTAAAGCTGCCCTGGCAGCGTGACTTGTGACGTAGCCTGGGGTACGAATGGGGAGCTCATACAGCACCTGTGTGAGCTTCAGGGCCAGGCGCCCATGCTGGTTGCCCGTGAATGGCTGGAAACTCTTGCCCTGACTACAGATGGCAGCCTAAAGAGGGTCAGAGACACTGGGGAGCTACAAAAATGATGGACACTTAATGTACCGTAATGTACCGGATATTCAGACATGCAGGAAATTCTGAGCCAAGGCTTTAAAATTATAGCACGTCAAGAAACAAGCTCAGTCTATCATAGGTCTGTCTGTCTGGCGGTCTGGAGGTCCATTGGAAACATCCTCAGTGCCCTTCCCATGCAGAAGACAGCGGCAGAGCTGGTGGTGCTGTGAGGGACCAGCCTGGCCAAGCACATAGACACACTGGCGAGCTGCTGGCTGAGTAGAGGCCACTCTGGAGGAGAGACACGGATGCTGTGAGAAGGACTCAGGCCAGTGCACACAGACTCCTGAGAGATGCGTGGAACTGAACTGGGACTGGGAATGCTGAGCTGCAGACTTCTGCGTGTCTGAAGGATAGTGCTTTTGAATGGCTGTTCTGAAACCGGTCTGGCTTGGCAGAGAGAAGCAGAGCTATTCTTTTGGGGGTGTTTTTAAAGAGAGTGGGACTTAACAGCAGCAGGGCTCTCACTCTTGCTCTCTCATGCACTAGGTATAGGGGCTCTTGGTATGGGACTTTGGAGCTTGGTGCAAGCTCTCTCCCTCTGGCTTTGGCATTTGGATGTTCTAGGCTTCCGGCCCTGCTTCCCACAAAGATGGGAGCACATGTGGGGCCCACCAGGGCTTTACACCCCAAAGAGGATGGAAGCCCACTCCTGGAGGCAGGGTCCCATTCAGGGTCATGTGCCTCCCTGGGCTCCAGCATCTGGGACACCATCATCTAGTGCAGCACGGCACATGGTTTCTGGACCACGGCACATGGAGACTGGGAGCAGTGTGCCCCAGATCCTGAGGGAGGGAGCTGCTGCGAGAGGATGGCGACTCTGAAACCCACCGGTGCACATGCCGGAGAGGACGGAGATATTTTTTGTGAGACCTGCTTAAGGTCAGATAAGGAAACGAAGGAATTCTAGGCATGGTTTTGGCTTGCAGCCTTTTGGGGAACAAGGGCAGTTCTAGGTCTCGTGGAAGAGAAGGGCTCCAAGCAGGAGGGCTCTCAGCCACCCCCCCAAGGTTGGAACCCTGTTCATAAAAACCTGTTTCCTTCAACAGGAGTTGTTGGGTCACGTAGATCCAAGGTGTCAGGTGGCCGAAACCTAATTCGCATGGTTACAGTTCTGCCACTTTACATTCCTTTACGAGTACTTTAATGTCATTCTTTGTGTTTTAGCCTTTCTAATGGTGTGTAGTGCTGGTATTAATTTGCATTTCCTGGAGCATGTAGACTAATGAAGGTTTTATTTCTAGCTTTCCAATCTCTATATGTCATCTGTTTCTTTTTCCTGCCTTATTGCACTGGGTAGGGCCTTCAGTACAGCATCGCATAGACAGGATGTAGTGCGCACCCTTGTCTTTCTGGTTGCGGGAAGAAAGCTTTCAGCGTTTCTCCTTCAGAGACAATGTTTGCTGTAGGTTTTTTGTAGCTACTTTATCAAATTGAAGAAAGTACCTTCTGATAGTGGTTTAAGAAGAGGGTTTTAGAAGCGTTGTATACAATAGCCAAGAGTTGGAAACAGACTAAGTGCCCATCAGTAGATGAGTTGATTAAAGAACAGCGGTACATTTACAAAATGGAATACTACATAGCAGGAAAAAAGAAGGAATTCCTACCTTTTGTGACAGCATGGATGAAACTGGAGACTGTTGTGCTAAGTGAAATAAGCCAATCGGTGAAAGACAAAGTACCGTATAATCTCACTTACTAGAGCAATCTAATGAACAAAATAAACTAGTGAGCAAAACAGAACCAGAGGCATGGAAACGTTGAACAGACAGACTGACAGCTGTAAGAGGGGAGGAGGGAGGTGGGGACTATTTGAAAGAGGCGAAGGGATTAGTCCAAGAACATATATGAAGAACCCATGGACATGGACAACAGTGTGGGGATTAACTATGGAAGTGGTTTGTGAGACACCTATGTAACCTGGCAACCAAGGAGAGTGGGCCAAAATGCGCATGCATGGACAATGACCACTTCACTGTACTCGTCAGTGGGGGCAGTAGATGCCATTGAGTGCGCCTGTGTACTGTGTGGCTATTGCATTCAAAATAACTGAGCGAGTAGAGCAACAAATCTGCATTAAATTTTGCATTAAGCTTGAACATTCCTCTGTGGAAACTATCCAGATGATTCAGAAGGCCACAGCGATGGGCAACTGGTGATTGACAGCTTCATCATGACACACCCACTTATACATCATGTCTTATGTGGAATTTTTTGTGAAACATCAAATCACCCATGTGACTCAGTCTCCTTACAGCCCAGATTTGGTGCCCTGCGACTTCTGGCTTTTCCCAAAACTAAAATCACCTTTGAAAGGGAAGAGATTTCAGACCATCAGTGAGATTCATGAAAATATGACCGGGCAGCTGATGGTGGTTGGGAGAACTGCATGAGGTCCCAACGTACCTATTTTGAAAGGGACTGAGGCGTCATTGTCCTAGGCACAATGTTTCTTGTATCTTCTTTAATATGTATTTCTATTTTTCACATTACATTACATAGCAGGATACCTCCAGTATCCAGATTCATTGCTGTACTTGCTCAGTCATTTTGAATGTGACAGCCACACAGTGCACATGGTCACTTAAAAGCATCTACCATCCCCACTGACTAGTACAATGAAGTCGTCATTGTTCACGTATGTGCATTCCAGTCCACACCCCTTAGCTGCCAGGTTACACAGATGTCATGCAAACTGTTGGTATATTAACAATGGCTGGACTTTTCCAGAGCATACATATATATTTTTTATATACATGGATATATAATATTAGGCAAAAATTGTTAATCATGTACTCTTGTCAATTTTTTGGACAACTTGTTGTATTAGTTACTAAAAGAGGTATGTTAAAATTTCTCCCTTTGATAGGCAGAATTCCAAGATTGTTCCCAAGATTCCCATACTTTTGCGGTACATGCTTGGTATAATAATAGCCTTCCCTTGAGTGTGAATAGACTGTGGGTAGAACTGATTTCAGCCCTGTGCTTAGGTCATGTTATATGACAGAGAGGGAGAGGTTTTGCAGATGTAATTAGTGAAAGTCCTGAATTAGTTGATTTGAGGAAATTATTCTGAGTGGGCCTGACCTAATCAGGTAAGTCTTGACAGGACCTGGGCCCTGCCAGAAGTCAAAGAGATTCAAAGTATGGGTATCTCTCTTGTTGGCCTTGAATAAGTACACTGGCGTGTTGTGGAGAAGGGCAGGTGATAGGGAATGGCAGGTGGCTTCTAGAAGCTGAGGGCCTCAGCTGCAACGGCAAGGAACTGAATTCTGCAAACAACCAGTGAGCCTGAAGGGGACCCCATCATAAGATGCATAAGATGAAATGGCAGCCCCAGGCGACGCTGTGATTTCAGCCTCGCGGGGCCTGCACAGAGGGTCCAGTTCAGTCGTGCCCAGATTTCTAACCTACAGGAACCGTGGGATAGTAAACGAGTGTTCTTAAACTGCTAATATTGTGGCAGTAGAAAACTAGCACACCCACTATGATTATGGTTGTATCTTCTTCCATTGTAGTTCTTCATTTTAAAAAATATATTTTGAAGCTCTTACTAGGTACAAAAAGTTTGAATTATAATATCTGTGTAGTGAATTTAATCTTTTTGTCATTACAAAAAGTCCTCCATTAATTTTAATAATGCTCTTTACCTAAATTCTGTTTTGTGTGAGTCTGGGGGAGCTGTTATAGCTTTCATTTCTCTGTCTGCACCTTTAAGATGTACCTCTTTCTTATGTTTTGTTTTTGTCTGGTCTGTCAGTCTATCTGTCAGTTAGGTTATTAATCTTTATGTTTATCACTAGTATGTGATCACTAGTATGGTTGAGTTTAGATACATTGTTTATTTTTTTTTTATTTGTGCCACCTGAGTGGGTATTCCTATTTTGCATTCTTAATTATCTTTTGTTCTGTACCCCCATTTTTACTTAATTAAAGCCTGTTTCAATTATTAGCTTTGCCACTTTCTGAATAGTAGAAGAATCTTAAAATATTTTAACTCCAAATACCTTGTTCCTGCCTTTTGTATTATAGGTTTTGTGATTTTAATTTTTAATGTATTTTATATCCCTGAAAATATTGTTATTTTATATATTCAATATTATCTTAGATTTACCTTTTCTGTCACTCTTCATTTTTTCCTGTACCTTCATTCTTCCATCTAGGATCATTTCTTTTTCTGCCTGAAGAATTCCTTTCAGGGCCCTGGCCAGGGAGCTCAGTTGGGTAGAGCATCGTCCCGCTACACCAAGGTTGCGGGTTTGACCCCCAGTCAGGGCACATGTGAGAATCAGTCAGTGAATGCAGAAAGAAGTGGAACAACAAATCGATGTTTCTGCCTCTTGCTCTGCCTTTCCCTTCCTGTCTCTCTAAAATCAGTAAACAAATAAGTAAAAACTTTTCTTAAGAATTCCTTTTAATATTTCTTTAATAAGGGACCACTACTGCTGAATTTTTTTCAGATGTTTATGTCTAAAAATGGGTTTATTTCCTCTTCACTTTCGATGCATCTGTTCACTGAATGTAGAATTCTAGTCAGTAGCTATTTTTTTGTCAGCACTTTGAAGACACTGCTTCTCTGGCTTCTGTCGTTTCTGTTAAGAAACTGAATTTTGCTGTCAGTCCTGCCCTTTGAAGGCGATGACATGGCTTTTCCCCTTCTCTGGCTGCTTTTAAAAGCTCTCTTTGATTTTCCACAGTTTTCCAATAATGTATCTAGATATGATTTCCTTTGTCATTATTTTTCATGGAGTTTATCGTGCTTCTTGAACCTGTGGTGTGGTGTTTGCATCAGTTTTGGAAACTCACTCAGTCCTGTGATACCGTTAAAAGCATTGCTCAGCTTCTCAGTCATTTGCTTTCAGGGTCGGCAATAGCCTCAAAAGCCAAGGTGGCCCCTCTGGAGGCCTGGCCACCCTCTCAGTCTCTCTGTTCTGGGCCTCTCACCTCACCGTGGCTCACTCTCTCTGAGGTTCTCCGGCAGCCTGGAAACCAGTTTTCTGTTGTTCAGTTTTCCTAGTTCTCAGCCAGAGGTTTGATCCAGCAACCTGGTAGACCATTGCTGGAAGTGAACTTGTTTTCTTGGTGTTTGTAATTACTTCCCACCTTTTAAAGCTAGAATATATGGCAGGCTTACCAACATGCAAAACTGAATTCAGGTTACTAGCCTCCTCACAGCATGAACCTACACTGAACTCCTATAGTTCCCAGTAAGAGACTGCATTAAGACTTTTCCACAACATCAGTTTAGAGGACTTCTGGACATTGTTTTGTTTTGCTTTTTAATACAGAAGTGTGGGTATATTAGATTAAGAAAAATGAGATATGCCCTAATGTTTGCATTGCAATGTGAAAAGATTATTGTGGATTTCACTGGCGCACACCACTCCACCCGTCACTTAGTGCCACTGTTTTCCCTGTCGAGAGGGAACTGAGGACTGTGCTTGCTCAGCGCTTCGAAAGTCAGCCAGTCTAGTGTGACATGTTTCTCTGAATTTTCCATTCATTTCCCTCCATTTCAGCAGTGCGTTTTGGACAGAAGTCACTTGCTCTAAGATTGTTTCGCTGGCTGGCAGGCAGACTGTATTCAGTCTTAGATTTAACGCTTATCGTTTCTTCACAATGTGCTTTTTCATGCGTTTGCAGAGGGCGCACGAGAAGAAGACCTCGATGCCGTGGAAGCCCAGATCGGTTGCAAGCTTCCTGACGATTATCGATGCTCGTATCGTATCCACAATGGGCAGAAGTTAGTGGTTCCTGGGTGAGATGTTTGTTGTTGTGGTTATTTTTAATGATACAAGTTGTTTTCTAGAAAGAAAATAAATTGTATTTATAGTTACTCTTAATAGATTCAAGGAGTACAGGAGTTCCCTCTTCTTCCTTGTAGCCGTCCATGGGACAAAGTCTATAGCTTGAATTCGATTTTACCAAAGCAAATGTGCCTTATGAAAACATTATTTTTATCAACACATCCTTATAGTGAAAATGAAGTCTGGTTGGGTGTGGGGTTATGGGACACGGGAGATATGTGTGGGGACACACTTTAACTTGAAGTGTTTACATTGTTAGAGGCCAGATGACTTGTTTTGGAGAGCCTTATGCGCATCCTATGTACCCATACGTGTAAAAAGCAATAATTTGTTCAGAGCCACCTACACTAAAGAAAATACAGTTTTGTCTATTCAAGCATAGCCTATAATTAAATGGCCTGCTTGAAACTTCTGAAAGATGGAAGTATTCATTGTGGAACCTTTTGGGACAGCAGACCACGTAGCAGCTGTCAAATTCACTCACAGCTTTAAACACTGTATGCTTTGAACAAGTCTGCTTTTGTTCTTGTATGAAATCGAGCCATTTCAGAGGTGCTGCATTTGTGAAATGCTAATAAGGATTTAGGGAGAACTTTGCATTATTCTTAGTGGAACGTGATGTGTCTTCATGAAGGACCGTGAGGCTCTGTTACTTGCTATTTCAGGTCAGGGTTGAGGGTGTGCAGGGAATCTCGGAGGTGATCATACTGAGACGGCGAGGCGGTGTTCAGAATCGAAACACTGGGCACTTAGGACCAAATAAGCCTAGATTACAGGGGGGGCGGGGGGGCGGCACGGTTCCCTGGTCTATTTTCCTGTCATATCAAAATTTGACAAAATTAAAAAATTCTCACACTTCAAGAGCAAAAGCTTTAAAGAGTTGACCACAGTTGACATGACAAAAAGGTCCTGAATTTCAACCCAGGGATTTTTATCTATTCACAGTCCAGTGGTGAGACTTGGGATAGGAATCTCGTCAAGGCCCCACGGCGGGATGTTTTCATGCACATGCAGTGGGATGAATTTAGGTGCCAAACATCCCAAGTTCATGAAAATTTGGTCAAGGTTTAGGCTGATTAACATTTGTACTGTCTAGCAGGGTAGAGTAAGCTAAAGCTGTAACAGCATAAAAGTATCAGTGAGATTTAAACATTAACCTAGTCATGCATACATAGCAAACATCAGCAAATCAGTTTATCATGGCAAGATAGCAATGTTGAAAGCAGTTAAACTATTTTTCTTTTTATAAAGCTGATATGTACACATTTTAGACACTTAGGTTTGCAATTAAATTAGAATCTTTCCACTCAAGAATTTGAGTGTAATATATAAATTGTAGGTTTTCTGCATTCCCAGTTTAGAATTGACGTGGTAGCCAGCTCTTGTAAAGTTGTCTGTGGAATCATTATCCATTAGAAAAAGCAGCTGTTTGTGTGGCACCGCACCTGATGACCTTTTTGAGTCTGTTCTCAGGCTGTTGGGAAGCATGGCGCTGTCTAATCACTACCGCTCCGAGGATTTGTTAGACGTCGACACGGCGGCGGGGGGCTTCCAGCAGAGACAGGGCCTGAAGTACTGCCTGCCTCTAACTTTCTGCATCCACACTGGTCTGAGTCAGTACATAGCAGTGGAGGCTGCAGAGGGCCGGAACAAAAATGAAGTTTTCTACCAATGTCCAGTAAGTCGGACGCGCATTTAAGTGTGGCTTTAGGACGGGTTCTGATGAGTGGATGAGTGTGTGCGTCGGGAATGTTCAGGGTGGTAGAATGGGTATAGAGCATTGTGCAACCCAACGATGGACCCATCTAACCAGACATAATGGCATGGAATGCCAGAAGAGAATTTTACCAATGGACACACAGTGCAAACCGTGGTACACACAGAAGGAAAGCTGTGATTTGTGTTAGGGCATTTTAAGTGTAAGGAAAACTAATAAGCTTTTTGTTAAAGGAATTAATTGTAATATACATTTCTAACTTAAAAAAATTAGCTTTGGAACATCATATGATCCAAGTGCAATAGGAACTTTTTAAACTCTTCAGTAGGTATTTGAGTTGTTGAAAAATGAAGATCCTTTTCAGAAGGCTTTTGTTATGATTTTAATATAATCAAAAAATAGGGTATTTGGTTTCAGTCTTATTTCTTCAGTTCTTAATAATTCGTCAATTGCAGGACTTCTGCCTTCATTTTTACCTAGCTGTGAACTTTTAACTTAAAAGAGGAATTCAAGCCCTGGCCAGTGTGGCTCAGTTGTTGGAGCATTATCCCAGAGACCAAAAGGTCACGGGTTCAATTCCTGGTCAGGGCACATACCCAGGTTGCTGGTTCAATCCCAGGTCAAGATGCATATGAGAGAAGGCAACCAAGTCAGGTGTTTCTCTTTCACATTTATCTTTCTCTTCCTCCTCTCTCTCTCTCTCTGTCTCTCTCAAAACATTGAAAAAAATGTCCTCAGGTAAGGACTAACAAAAAAAAAGAAGAATTTAAAATAGAAAATACTTTTCATAGTTATGTGAGACCTGTGATGCCATATAACATTTAGAATATCTTAAGAGCTTTCATAGCTTTTAATTTTTTCCCAAGCATTTTCACATATTTTATCTCTTTTTTTAACTTGATGGCCTCTATAAAGGTTGTTGGATAATGAATTGGTTTCTTTATTTATAAAGTGACTAACCTAGAATTCTTCAGGCCTCTTGACTGAATCCAACGCCCTTTTCTTCAAGGATAATTTCTATTCCCGAAGGACACTTTTTTCGTTCCCTGTAGAAGTAACAGAGGTGCATATGCGTTTAACTGTCATTGGAGGTGCCGGGCGCTTCTCTTCTGAGGGCTTTATAGAAAGAACCTATATGCAGAAATCATGGAGCAGAAACTGAAAAGGTGTGAGGAATGTCCAAGTATCAGTTAGAGCTCTTAAGTTATTTTTATCTGTTTTGCCTCTTCTTCAGGGAAGAGTACAGGTAATATACAGTGAGAAATTAAGTAAAATGTATTTTTTCTTAATTATAATATTCTTTTTCTCACCTAGGACCAAATGGCCCAGAATCCAGCTGCTATTGACATGTTTATTATAGGTAGGAGAAAAAACAGTTGTTGTTTTTTCCTGCTGGTCAAAAAAATTAAGTTGGTAGAAACTTTTTGGTTACTTAATCAGCTGGCAATTTTATACTTGTATTTCTTAAGGCTTGCTGGTTTGTAAAGGGCAGAATCACTGTGAGTAAGTATAGAGTTCCCTCCCATGCACATCGTACTGCTACATAAGTAGAGATATAGATATATAAAACTACTTTGTACTTCTTCTCTTTTGGTGCCAGTGCTACAGTAAAATATTGATAAGTCACACTAGAGACCTCAAAACAGCAGTCTTTGAAAACCAGTATAAACTGGGCTTTATAAACTCCCTGGCACACTAGTTTTTTCTTTGGCCTTAAAAGGGTATTTCTTACAGGATTTGAGAACAATTCAGTTTGTATACAAGTGCTGCTCATACCTTTGCTTCAGTCTTGTTTTGCTTAGATTTTACTCATTTAAGTGAAGCTTCTGACTAATTTGGCTTTTTAAATGCACATATTAAACATCCCCATATACTAGTAGTAAAGAGGATTTACAGGCTAAGGCATCTGTATTTAATTATTTCTCCTACTTGGAAGCTTGAACGGAGCACACATTCTATACTGTGGCACGTTCTAGGTTTCATAGCATACTTCACAACATCAAGACACTCTCACTCCTACGTAGTCAATTATAAAAAGCTTTCATAAGCTTTTTATAAAAAGCTCTAAGTTCACCCTGCCTCATGCAGTCAATGGTTTTCAAGTTAGAAAAACTGTGGTTTTGCTGTGGTTTTGCTCCTGCTCAGTGCCCTCTTTGGCATCTTCCAGTAGCACATGCTGGCAGAGCTGATCAGCAGGACTGTAGGGCAGTGGTGCTGCTCGGTGGGAACGAAAGGCTGCCCGGGCTCTGAAGCCGGCTGCCTGCGAGGCTCTCTGGGTTTCTTCCTCTGAGTCTGCCGATGGCTCGTCATGGTCGGGAAGACCCCCACCACTACAGCAGAGCGCTACGGTCCGATGACGCTGTTCTTCTAGGAGGGATTTCTCCTGGAATGAGAGAGCTAGGCGAAAGATTTGAGATGAGATGGGAGGTTAGTGCTGAGAGGAAAGATGAGAAGGCAGTTTCCTTTGAGCTACCTTGAAAAAATGAAATGCTATCAAAGAAACTCCAAGATACAGGCTTAATTTAAAATATAAACTGCCTTAGAAATATAAATTATGTCTTGACTCAACTAAGTTGGACTTTCTTGAAATTTTTGGTAAAACATAAGATGAAATCTCCTGGTGTTCGGTGCATTATTAATAAATATTTAAGAACACTATATTCTCTGTTCAGATAAATTTGGTAGTGAGGGCCACATAGAAAATTCTGTCCTCGCTTTAAAGAATATACTTTGGTGTGCATGTAATATCATAAATTTAGGTGCACTGAAATACACTGTGTCAATATCTTTTTTATGTAAACTGTAACAAATTTCTTTTTCTTACATAGTATTTCATTCCATGAAATATAAAAAATGTTCTTTTTAAAACTCGGCAGGAAAATTATTAGTTCTCAAAACATACAATTGCACCTTCTGCGAATTTTAACGGCACCATTAATGTCATTAAAGATAGGCTTCTTAATATCTTGCTCCAGGCAGACAGATGACCAGTGCTCATTTTGAATGCAATAGCATTTAATAAATGAGGGTTCAGAGTGGGCCATTAATAGACATTAAGGAAAGAGCCAACTATTGTAGTGTACTTCAAGTCTATAAAATAAAATTGAATTTTCTCTCAGATTTCATCATCTCTCAGATGATGCCTTTGAAATTTTAATCTATATACCCTCAGACCCAAGCCTAAATTGTATCTTCTATCATTCTCAAAATAAAATATTAAGTAAATACTATAAATTTAGCATCTGACCTTAAGCTTGACGGAGTACAAGAACTGGGTTAATAAAAAAAAAAGTTTACCAAAAAATTCACTGGGCAGCACTGATTAAGGGACTAATATACACTAGGCACTCAGATGTGTTAACAGTAAGAGGGTCTGAGAAAGTTATGTTGTATTACTAGAGGGGACAAATGGAATTTATGTAAGTGCTTGTTACTGACCCAGTCACTAGATCACAGATACATGGTCTGGACTGGAGTCTTTCAGTCGCTCTTTTCTGCTTCAAGCTGGTCACTGAGCACACTGAGGACCGCTGTGCATTCGAACCTGTAGTAGCGCAACTAGGCCAGTCTGATGCTCGGAGCTCCCCAGTGCCACCCTGCTGTCAGACGTCCAGGCTGAGCACTAGGCAGGATGCACCTGGACCGGGTAGACCCTGATTGTTTGAGTTGAGGTACTGACATTGCTTCTGCAGTTTCTTCCTAAACATGGCCGTGTCTCCATTGTCCAAGAAATTATAGACAGAAGGCTTTTCATTCTTGTACCAGAACAAAGGAAAGTTTAAGGATCTATTATTCAGTTATAAATGTAAAAAGTAGTTTGAAATTAGTTGGAAGATTCCCCTACCTGGGTAGTTGGGAATAAGATGGATACAGTTGAGACTAGCAATTGACCTAATAAAGGACTAGTGGAATTCTATCTACAAATGTTTCTAGTTTTGATATCATACTTTACGCGAAGAGAAAGTACAATTGTTTCCTTGTTTCCTGTATAGATTTTTATTTGTCCTTTTCTTCCCATTTCTGGTTTATAGGTGATACTTTTACTGACTGGTTTACCTCCTATGTCAACAATGTTGTATCCGGTGGCTTCCCTATCATCAGAGACCAAATTTTCAGGTATTTCACTTGGGGCTCTTTAGATTGGGATGACTGTAATCAGCAAAAACCATCAGTTACGGGTCACAGGTGAAGTTTCCCAGGAAGGTTAATAATGGAACCTGTCACGACCGTAAATCTATTTTACTCTCACTTTAAAGCCAAAACATCCAAACACTTGAACAACTAGTATTTTTCTTATCTTGAAGAATGAAGAGAAGAAACTGATTTTGATTTAGAAGTTATGGCTTTATATTAGTAGTTGTATAGTTTCTTTTTTTGGTGGAGGGGGTGGAAATAAAGCTGTTTGCCAGATAGTAGATTTAGTGTGAATACCAACTCAGCAACTATTACCTCCTAGAAAATATTTATTGTCTCTAAATGGAACATCCAGGCATTGTAGGTAGTGTTCGAGGTAATATTGCTTCACAGTAGTAGCCTGGTCGGCAGAAATGATAGATTAAATATACATTAGAGGCCCTAGAATTACATGCTAACACATTTGATCGTCAGAGCCACTGTATAGGGCATAGCTGGCTTTTCAACTGCCCCAAAGTTTCCTTAGCTCTGAAAATGGGGATAAGCTCTTTTTAGGGTCCAAGTTAACTACTGCTCTATTATTTGAACCACTGATCATTGAACCTTGACTGCTACCATTATTGATCCAGAATCATCAAAGCTTTTTGGTTTGTTTGTAATTTCTAGTTTTCTTCTAAGCTTAATAGGACTATACCTTTAAAGTCCCATAAATGATTTAAATTTTCAATTTTAAACTGAAGTGTAGACTATTTTGTATTGCATCTTTAAACCCTTTATTCTATAGAATTGAAGTTAGTTGACTAAAAAGCGTTTGATTTTTTTAATTGCCCAGATACGTTCATGATCCGGAGTGCGTGGCAACAACTGGGGACATTACAGTTTCCGTCTCCACGTCGTT
>PVKM010038931.1:0-13965 GCA_004027735.1 Carollia perspicillata | reverse complement strand
AAAAAAAATAGGTGGATGATCTACATGCCCGAACACAACAGAGAGGACTTCATGTCATTAACCATAAATCGATTCTGGGTTCTTAAATTAGGGTCTTTCTTTTAGATTTGCAAGACCTCCACTGACCACTTATGCTTGCTTCCACTTGCAAGAAGATTATCACAATTTTTTATACATAGAACAGTACACTCAATTACACTTTTATTTATTCACTTGATAAATTTCCTTTCACCATGGAAGTACATCTTTCATTTTAGCTTGAAATTTGTATTGGTTTTTTTCTCTAGAATAGCAAACATATTATATACATACAGAATATGCACATCTTCTAAAATCATTAATGGAGATCTTGAAGTTAATTCATGCTCCATGAATGAATTAAGAATAAGTTCTTAGGGGTTGCTTTACTTCCAGAACATGAACATATTTTAATTTTGTGGTACTTATTAAAGTTCAAATAAATCAGAGATTTCAAGAAACAGAAGTGGAACAAAAGTAGAACTAAAAGTTTCAATACACCCTGGCTGGTGTAACTCAGTGGATTGAGCACGGGCCTGTGAACCAAACAACTGTGGTTTGAGTCAGGGCCCATGCCTGGGTTGCAGGTCAGTTCCCAGCAGGGGACACACGAGAGGCAGCCATACATTGACATTTCTCTCCCTCTCCTTCCCTTCCCCTCTAAAGATAAATAAATAAAATCTTTTAAAAAGTTTCAAATACATACTTCCTTATCAAATGTAGGGTCAGCCAATGCTTGGACTCATCCTAATCCAGATAGCATCCTTAAGCTACCTAGCTGACTTTGCTCATGGTGAGGATGAGGGCAAGTAACAGAAGGTTGTACTGGTAGCTTCCAGCAAAAGGCAAAGCTGAATCTTCTCCTTTTCTTACTCCATTTAAAGCAAAAATGAGTGGCTGTGTACTTTTCTTGCCTCCTTTGGGTCTCTAAATGGGAGGAGGATGAGAGGAAGGGATGGTACTGATTTCAAAACATTTGTCTATTGAAAAAAAGTCAAAAATCATTTCAAAGAAAAGTGATATAATCAGGGTCAGCAGGCATGAATTTTTGTTCTCCCTTCTTGCAGCTACACTGCTTATTTATTATAAAAGCTGCAGAAGCGTTAAGCTTATATGATCCATAGACATGAACTAAGGTGGGGGAGGTTATTGGAGGGAATGATGGTACCAGGTGGAGGAGGGCAAAGGTGGAAAATTGGGGTAACTGTAATAGAATAATTAATAAAACACATTTAAAACTAAATTTAAAAGGACATTATATCTTCCATTATTATTTATAGCTTGTTTTAAAAATGCTAGATTTAAATATTTACTTAACATTTCTAACACACTTAGCCTAATGCATTTATAACCAGCTATATTTTAAAAATGAAGTGCTACTGCCTTGATAATAATATTCTCTATGGGATACATAAATTTCATAGACAATAATTCAGAAGGAATTTTAGAGATTTAGATATAGTTGCTTTTGTAATATGTCATAAAGAATATCCCATGTCCCAATACATCAGGTGTGCTATTTAAAGTCAAAAATAATAGTTGCTGTAGGCTTAGTTCTCCTCCTTTTGGCATCATCTCAAACTTCCTGCTCAATCTTTTTGGCATTATTCTATGTTCTAGACATAGAATATCTGACATTTCTTAATATCTGACTTAGAAGATGAAAAAATAATACAAATAATTCTGATAGATCTTAGCTTTCTCAAATCTTCACGTGTTTGCATTTGCTCTGTTTTCTCCTTTATCTCTCTCTATATGTGTTCTCCTGAAAATATTGAGCATCAGTTCCAGAGATGATGCCCTTTTAGCTCTCTATAACCACTGTATATTTTCTGAAACAAAGATGCTCTTATGTAAAAAATGTGATGGTCAAAACCAAAAAATTACATTTCGATGTCTTTTTCTGTTCATGATCCAGGATGGCATCACACATTGCATTAAATCGTCGTATTGCTTCAATATGGAACAGGTCCTCAGTCCTGTCTTCTCTCGAAACCTGTGAGAACTAAAGGCTAGTTGCTTTGTAGAATGTCCCTTAGTGCTGGTTGGGTCTGGTGTTTTCCATAGGTTCAGGTTATATACTTTGTGGCAACAGTATCAAGAAAACGTGTGGCAATAGTATCAAGAAAACGTGTGTTTTCCTTGGTGAATCATGTCAAGAGGCACATAATGACAATTTGTCCTATTACTGGTGATGTTCATTGTGATCACCTGGTTAAAGTGGTGCCTGGCAGGTTTCTCCATGGTCAAGGTGATATTTTACTCTTGTAATTAATAAGTACTTAAGCGACGATACTTTAAGACTATGTAAATATCCTAATTTTACTTAAACTTTTGCTCACTAATTTCATTATTCATTGGTGATTTTTGCTCAAAGCAGTTATTATGGTGGTGATTGCTAAGTGACAGGTTATTATATTTTAAAAGGAAAAAAACAAATCTCTTTCATTTGTAATATAAGCAAACAAAACATCCATGCAGAGTAAATGTGGGATAAATTGATGTATTCATTAGACTCATTGTCATTTCACACATCCCGATTGATTTTGTAATTTAAGGTCCTGGGCTAGTTTATGTCTTCATCACAGTTTTAGGCAAATTTTCATTCAAAATGTAAGTGAATTTAAAGAGAACAAGCAAAACTATTTTGTATAGATGTTTATATTTTAATTGAAAAATTCAATAATTGCTTTTTGTAATGCAACATTATAATGGAGTATGTGTGGTTTGTCAAAACACTTGTCATTGCCATAATTAATTTTTACTTAGAACAAGCAAAACATTCATCACATTTTAGGTGGAACTCACAGCATATCAGAAGAGACCGAAGGCAGTGATCGACAAAATGTTTATGTGACAGATACAATCACTACATAAATACACATCTGATGAACTTGAAAATTAACTTGCTGTGTGGAATAGAAGTGCATGTTTTTAGAATTCAAATTCCTTTGCTCATTTAGCTAAAGGGAGAGGAAACACATAAAGCGATAAGCTAAAAGAAAATGATTTTTTTTAATTAAACCATTTTAATAAACTAAGTCCTGGTAGCTATCAAGGCCAGACCTTGTAGCTTCCAAAGACATACAGTGAGTGAAATATGATTTTTTTAAAGGAAGAGAGATCACCATTTTCCTTGATAATAATATGCATTGATAGTGTCTTAAGGAAATTTATTTTGATAGTTCTACACATATGGTGAGTAGCTCACGTAACAATTAACTTAGCTCGCAATTCTGGATTCCCTCCTGCACCTTCCTGCTCTCTCATTCCGCTTCCCAGGCACTGGTTTCACTTTCTCATCACTCACCCTTAATATTACCTTTAGGGCCTTGCTCCTGAACCCCTCATGATTCTGAGAATGAACCCCTCATGATTCTGAGAATGCAACCCAACTTTTTCCCAAACGGGACCAGTTTCTCCACCTCTAACCCAATAAGGTACTTTCCCTGACACACAGCAAGGAGAAAGTGGGGCCCAAAGCCAAAGCAAAGCAGTAAGCCCCCGCGCTGGAGTGCAAGTGCCGGAAGTGCTGCCCAGTCTGACAGGTGGTGCAGCTGGCATCCCCGCGTCCACGGCGGTGAAGTGGGATGGAAAGGTGGCTGCAAACCTTCGTTGTCAAAAAGGCCGAAAGTCAGCTCATGTCATACCGTTAGCCTCAAAGTGAGTGTGAATCTGTGTGGCCAGATCATGAATAATGGGAATGCTTTTTACAAAAATGCATATAAATATTTTCAGAGGCATACTTCATTGGATCATCGAGTTAAACACAGGAGAATTGTGAGATAGTTCATCAAAAGGTAAAAATAAAACAGGCATTGAGTCAGACAGATTGGAATTCAGATCTTAGTTCCGCAATTCCCCATGCTATGTATGGTCTTTGCTTAATTTCCTGCCTACATCAAACTGAGTTTTCTCTTACATGTAAATTGTGTATTTTCTTTTATACTGTGCTTGTATTGTGCAACCTGGCTTACTTATTATCTCCACTAGTTTTTGTGTGAATTTCAGAGGATTTTTTAATATGAAGAATCATGTCATCTACATATAGAGATAGTTTTACCTCAAATTGTGGGTGCTAGCAAAGCATTCCGTCTATAGTGGATACATAAACCAAATGGTCTAAATTGATTCCTTTCCTTACTAACAGTTACTTTATACTTTGATAGGAGTGAGCGTAGATGAAGAAGGCTTGAGAGAAACCTTAGTTATCTGCAGAGAGCTCTCTGATTTAATGGAGACTCTCGGGCCCAACTTTAAATTCTGAGAAAAAGGACGCAGTTAAAGTAACATGATAAGAAATAAACATTCTTCATTTAGATTAGCATACTCTTCTTTCTCACATCATGTAAGATAGAACATTTTCTCCAAACATGGCTTTAAATATAAAGTTTAAAAATATATTCTCGCCGTGGCCCATGTGGCTCTGTTGGTTGTAGTGTTGTCTCATAAACTGAAAAGTTATGGGTTCAATTCCTGGTCAAAGCACAAGGTGTGGGTTCGATCTCTGGTCGGGGTGTGGAGAAGAGGTGGCCAATGATGTTTCTCTCTCACATTGATATTTCTCTCCTTCCCTCTCTCCATTCCCTTTTCTCTGAAACTCAGTGAGAATGTCCTGGGTGTGTGTATATGTGTACACGCAGATATATACACACAGAGTAATATATAGATCTTACATATATCATATAGTTTATACATACTATATATCTTTTATATATACTATATGTCTTACATATGTCTTATATGTATATATGTCTTACTCTGCATATATCTTACATATACATATATCTTACTAAGACTGCTGGGTATTCTGAACATCACAAGTAGGAATTGTACAGGAAGGAGGGCAGTCCTTGAGACTGTATGCTGGGAAAGGAAGTTCCTGTAATAATTTCCCTAACTAAGACAAAAAGCCTTTACTACTGAGAAAGAAAGCCTTTGTAGCTGTGCATTATTCCCAAGGGAGAAGGAGAGAGGGGATATCTAGAAGCTAGCTAAGGAATGTAACCCCTGAATCCCAGTAGTTGGGGTACTTAGATTACCTGAGTACTCATAGTCTCAGCTCAAGTGTATGGTACAAAGTCACTAACTTACTAACAGGCTTCCTAACAACTTTCTACCTTCTATAAGTAAAACATTTAGACTAACCAGGTGCCTATTTGCAGGTCTGTGTTCATATGTGTTTCATAAATAAACTTGCTATCTCATTTGCACTACATATGTTATCTCTTGCTTGAACTCATGTCTCGCTGCCAGACAAGAACTGAGGCGGGGGGGGGTGGGGGAAGGCCTCCAGACTTGGGTCTCTCTCTCCCCACCCACAATATATGTATTCTCTTGAAAAAGAGACCTGACTACAGTATTTCTCAATTCATATAAATAAGAAGCTGAAATATCAAATCTGTTTCAAAAGAATAAAACAACAAAAAGACTAAACAGCTTTTGCTTGTTTGTTTATTGATTTTATTAGTATCAATGGCTGTTAGTTTCATCCCATAAAACTCAATTCAAATCTAAATAAGAAAATTAACTCTGTTTTAATATATTTGCTCTGTAGGAGAAGGAAATCAGTCTTTTGCCCTCTCAAAATTTCACACTGCATCTTCAAAGTCAGAAAGCAAAAGAAAAAAAAAAAAACATTGTTTTAAAAGGTTGAACAGTATCCTGTGTTATTTTATAAAATCATAAACAATCGTGTTGCAGATAATGCAATACAATATATCTCAGGTATTTTTAAGTGGGTTATACACACCATTATGCAAGATTCTTTCTTTCATTTCAAACAATTCAATGTTATATAGTTTAACTTCTTTGCCAAGTTTGGTGATGCATTACCAACCTCCTCCTCAATGAGCACAAAACATTCATCCTTGCAGAAATTGTAGTTTGGGATTTTAGTTAGTACGGTGGTAGTTTCCAAGAGGAAAATTGCTTTGGAACCTGTAAGAAAGGATCAACAATCTTTAATTCTATCAAGAGTTTAATCTTGTAATGAAGCCTGAAAATTCCATTTTTGTTAATAGAGAGAGAACCAGCATGAAATTCAGAGAGCAAAGCATTTTACTGACAGCTAACACAGCCACACTGTCATCACAGACTCAGCACATAAATTCGATTTAATTATATTGAAGAGGAAAAAAGAGACAAAAATGGACTGAACCAGCACAGTCAGCCAAATGCAAACAAGATACACAAGTCAAATTGTATTATCCAGGGAAAGGCAATACACCTTGGGTGGAGAATTGAGATTTCCGTCTTTGTGCCATTCTCAGGGGCCCTAAGGCACACTAAGCACTATCATTTTTATTTAAAAGTATCTGTCCTTGCTGGGTATCTTGCCTCATTTCTGATATGGCTTCTTTGAAACAGGACTTCAATTGTACTACAGAGAAAACCAATAAAAGAATCCAATAAGTGGCACACTCATTATTTTGGGTAATTCCTTAATGGTCCTAGAATTACATTCATTTGTATCATTGTAGAGTGTCCTCCACCTCTAAGTACAATGTTACTTATCCACATGCAGATACGATCAACACCACTCGTTTTCCTTGGGGCATGGGTTGTTCTTTCATTGGTTGTTAAAAAAATCTATTACACTAAGAGCAGATCAATTTGTACTTCATACAGAAGGGCAGCATGGCTGCAGAAGTAACCCTGCCTGGGGTCGGGAGACCTGGAACTCTCTGTTGGTTATGCCACCACCATGGCAAATAATTCACTCTGATTACAAAGGTTCCCGAGTCACCTTTCTGTGATTAAGGATTTCTCAGTTGTGAAATAAAAGGGTTGTGGATGAATTTTTTTTATCCACTTTATAATTCTATGATCTTAGCCTGGCTTTTTAGATTTGCAAATAAGCAAAATCAGCGTAAACCCATTCAGAATGACATTCCTTGTGTCCTTTATCAGAAATTCACATATTAGAACAGTGGTTTATGTGGCCGAACTGAAACCTGCATTTTAACTTATGGTTTGTTTTCCTTTTGTTTTTTTTATTGTTTGTTTATTTGTTTTTCTTTCTTTTTTTTTTTATAGTTATGAACACAAAAAAGTGTATAGGCCAAATATATATGGCCAGGTCCAAAGTTTTATCTTAAACACCCTTTGGCAATATGCTTTAAAATATTCTACTTGGAATTTTTGCATATTCTTAATACTGAAAAGAATCAGATTTAAAGAAAACATACAAATCCATCAATATTATTCATCTCTTCATAGTTTATGTATGTTGATTTTTTCTGATTTGCTAATGTCCTTTGTTAATACATTTTCCTTAACCGTGAGATTAATGCTCTATAGCCAATCAAAACTGATATTCATGGTTTTAGTTTCTTCGAACATTTTAATTTATTTTTAGCATGGTTTTAGTTGCTGAGTACTGCTTTCATTATCTGGAGAGAGGGGAGGGGGCCGGTAAGGACCGTTGAACACAAGCTTACTTGTTGTTCCGGAAGCTGTCTGTCTTCCTCCACTCCAACTTGTAGGAGACATATTTTGGCTTTGCTTTAAAGGAACTTCTAACAGAAGGTCATTTATTAGATGGTCACTTATCGGTAGACAACTCAAATTACTTCATTTTGACAAAGTAAACAAACTAGTGTTGCATTTGAATGCTGAGTAAGAAGCAAACTTGGCAAATGTGGAAGTAGGAGAAAAACATTATTTCCCAACTATAGAAAATAAGTATATACATCCCTTACTTAAAAGGGTTAAAAGGAAAAAGCACTTCCACCAGCTCGTCTCAAGTTAAAACAGCATGGAGTTTATGATGTTTTCCCTTTAAAGTAAGAAAACAAATTATTTATGACTGCTAGAGGGGCATTATTTTCATTTCACTGGAAACTTAGTGCCCCCTACTGTTACTCAAAAAATGTTTTATAGTAACAACATATTCTGGTTTTCTCTTTAGAAAAGTATTTTTCAATTATATTAATTATGAAATGCCTCCATAAACATTGTTTGACTCATCTGAACTGTGTAAAGATGAGTTCACATGATACTTACAGACAGATTTCTGGATCCCAACCGACACTGGCAGTTAAATTCACTAGTTCAGAATCAACTGATCTGCAGGGGTGTTTTAAATTGTTTCTAAACCTAAAAGTGAACTAGTGATATAACTTTTCTCTCCTTTTGTATATTTAAAATATGTTTAAAATACTTTAAGTGTTTGGTAGACTATAAGCCTATGCATATTTTTAATGGAAAAACAGTCATCCATGAATGCATCCTTCCCCACCTGTGTTCCCAGATACACAGCTCTTCTAGCTGTACCCTTGGAAATCTACCTTTATGTTTCTAAATAATGCATGTATGCATCCTACTTCATTAACTTTTCCCCCTCTCTCTTATTTGTTTCCTATTAGCCATGTTCTACCGACTTCCTATTACGGAAGGTGGAAATCAAGATCTCTAACACACACACACACACAAACACACACACACACACACAAAGTCACATCACTCATCATATATCACATATCACAAAAATATAACTCACAGCTAATCCTTGGTTATTCAATAACTGCAAAGGTTTTCATATGTGCCTGTCTTGCAAACAGGAATAACCCTTAATCCATTTCTTCTGTTATTAATATTAAAAACTGGTACATTACATGCTATTTACACATAGCTATGTACAGATACTATTACATATGAGTAACGGGGTAAATTTTTGAAATCAGAATAAAAGGTGAAGATATTTAGTAAATTTGTATAAGGAAGAAAGTATCTTTCCATTTTGGCAAGCCATAGACTGAATTCCAGAAGCCCAAGAAGTAATCAGAACTCTGCCACTTACGAGCTGTGGATGCCAGGGCATGTACTTCTCAAGAACTCTGATATTTCCTCTGTAAAGTGAAGATATTGATGTACACTTTCTAAAGTTCTTTGATCCAATTCTAATATAAAAATAAGATATTATATATGAATACAGTACATTTGATTACATTAGTTTATATGTTCATAATGGATTTAAATTTGTTACTAGGTAAACTCATAGGCACTAAGATTGCCCCTCAGTGTCTAATGCTATAAAAGTGAAAACATGGTTTCTTGTGACTTGGACTCTTTCTATGAAGCTAATGCTTTATTCTGAAAGCCTAGGAGGCGGCTACCAAACGTGGATCCGATTATTCACCCGAAGTCATTGTTAAAATGCTGATTTAATTCAGTAGATCTCAGGACAAGCTTGAATTACCACTTTTCTAACAGCTTCCACGAACTTCACTTTGAGCAGCACTTAGCTGGACACCTGTGGGGAGCACACCTGCAGTGAGGCCTGCCTGCTGAGCAGGCCCCAGTTTCTCCGGCACGCATCTCCACCAGCTCCTCCGTCAGGATTTTGAGTCAAGGTACTGAGAAATCACCAATCAATGTCATTCCTGTAGAATTTATTTGAGTATGTGTGAATATTATCTCTCCAAACAATGCCTACTATGCTATGTATGGATTCTTAATAAAACTTCAGGCTACCAAAAAGGGAAAAAAATAAGCAATAATTTAGGTGAGGTATTTCAACACCATATGATATCCACTTATTAGAAAAGTATCACCTTATTGAGAACGTTACTTTTTACCTATGCAATGGATTTATCTCACAAAGGTATGAATTTGTAGTGAGCAAAATGTGTCTAAATTACATGCAAAGAATTTCTAAATAATATCATTACTTACTTTTATGAAAAAGTACATTATTTTCATTCCTCTTGAAGTTCTACCACAAAACCTATATAAATTAGAGAAATATACTATATTTAACATTAATAATTGATTACAAAATCTGACTACAAAGCTAGGTATTTCTAGGAAGGATATGTAAGAAACATATATTCATATAAATGACCTCATCCCAAGGTAGTGATCTCAAAACCAAAAATAAACAAACCAAAAAAATCCTGGTAATTTTTAGATCATAACTTAGTCTTTTAGAAGACTGCCTGCCATGAGCAACTGTACCCAACAGCACTGCATCAGAAAGCACTGAGTTGAATTAGTAACACTTTTTTTCCTATCGTTTACCACAAAAAACCATGACATGCGGTACTTTTTAAATAAATTCAACACACCTAGCTCTAAGACCACGTCCATGAATCATTGTCTTTGACCTCTGCAACCTCATTTCACTATACCAGAGGGGAAAGAAGGCTTACACTATTTCTTCAGGAAAATCAAAGTCAATTTCCTTTTGAACTCTCCTTCTAAGGTATCAAGGAGAAGTAATCATCTTCTTACAAATCCTCCCACCAACTTCTTTTTAATGCTCACTGGAGACCTGGACAAACTCCTATGTGACACCTCTCCTCATACAGAATTTAATGGGCAGTCTGACCTTCAAAAAGTGGTCCTGATTAGACTGACCAAATGCAACATATGTGTCCTTCCCAGGAAAAGTCGATAGCAAATAGCTTTCACTACGTCTTAAATTTTCTTCTCTAGAAGAAAGAGAAAGCAACATGTTTCTTTATTTATGAACTCATTTGGTAAACACATAATAAGTGCTTACCGTATGACAGACACTGGGCCAATCTGAAAATAATGGAATGAGGAAGGGAGACGCAGTTTCTGGTCCATCTTAAACTCCTGGTCCCACAGCTCAGGAGTGGCCACGCTCAGACTCGGGTCTGAGTTCGCAAATGTTTGCCCTTTGATTTTATTGCCTTGCAACACCAAAAAGTCTTTCTAATATATTGAGTATCAATAATTGTGACAACCAAAGTGAACTGTGGATCCCTATAAAATAACCCTTTCCACTGACAAAGGACCAGATTTTTATTTTTTTTAATCTAGGGCTTGGTCTGGTTTCTGTCCTTTTAAATATATGAAGTGGAGATCCTCCATGTGGAAAATTTACATTTTATCATATGGTGTTTTCTTCACATATTGTTTGTAGATTCATTCAGGTAAAAATAAATGGATTGAGGACAAACAAACAACCATAAGGATTGTAAAATAACAACTAAAATTGTCAACAGGCTTATAACAAAACATTGATGTGAATTTTAAGGCTTCGCAATTTAGTGCTGAGAATATTTTTGTCACTGAAAAATATCCAGTTAATTCTGTAGTATTCTTGTTTATATTTACTATGTAAATGGACTTAAATTATAGAAAGTATTGTAATTTATGTTTCAGATCTTAACTTCTGTGTTTAAATGAAAAAAAAAATGATGCATACCTTAAGCTAAAAATCTACACATATTTGAGATCTGAAAGTTTTCTGGGTGTTAAGATGCATCCCTTTTTTTTTAATTGCGCAGAAACAGGAGGACAGAAAACTAAAGCTGGCATGCTGGGCAGGTCACGCTGCTTTCTGAATGGTCACACGAGAATGAGGCTCGCAGCCACCGGGAAGAGTGTTCCTGTAGCCAGCCCTGATTCTAGTTGCCCTTGCATTTTGTGTATCCCATTACAAATGTTCAAGGTCTTCAGTCTCGGGGGTTCTGTAAAATACATCTCTGGACAAAGATAATCTAATTGCAGATGATAACTAGGTGCCACACACACGTTGAGATTAACAAACAAAGGTAAAGAGAAGGCTGTCTGCCTGTGCATGATGTAAAATACACCCCAAGGAAATGCCTCTCTAAGTCTATGAATAGTTTAAATTATCAAGTTAAACAAAAGGCCATCATAAAACCATCTTCTAATTTTTCATTGGGCAGACCTTTTGTCTAACATTCAAAACATTACTCACATAATGCAGAATATTTTATTATTACTGGGGATTTTTGATAAAGTTGAATTTTTAAAATGTATCAAAATACTGGGTTCTATATTATAAAAGGACTATGGAATAGATATTTAATTTTTCTTGTTGCCAAAATTATATTTTCAGGGCATTACATCTAGTTGGATCAGGTTATTTTAGTCTATACATATTGATAAACTATACCTTTCTCATTTAATATGTGAAAAACATTTGAAGTATAGTGTTCATCATAATAAAAAACATCAACTTTCCAACTTACTATAGTAGGAGACTATGGGTGAAGATTCCTACACAGGTCACAGAGATTTGGCTCAAAGGCAGCCCTGATTCCTCTTCATGCAAAGCCTTGGATGTGTTACTCAATACTCTATGATTCTTCTTATTCTCCTATAAAAATGCAGATAAATTTCACAGGGTTACTATCAAAATTATAGGTATTCATTATAATTACATAGTTATTTTAAACAAAGGCCTAGATGGCATAAATTAATTGGTTATAGAAAACTATGCAAGTGTAGATAAACCCACTTTGTAATAATTTCAGAGAACCTTTAAGAAAGTTAGTCTCAGGAGGTGTATTCTGCTCCGCTAGCAAGGTCCACTCAGCTGAGTACACCAGAGTTGACGGCACTAGGATTCGAAATGTGTTTGAATTGGAAAAGTTTCATACACACACGCACACGCGCACACACACACACACACACACACACTCAATCACAGTCTCCCTCAATACTTCCAAATGATTTCTATTTCCTTTCCTAGGTATTCAGAGCAGATTGATTTTGAGCCTTGGAGCTCACTGCCCAGGATTCTTAACTTTTTCTTCCAGGTATTATCTGCTTTAAAATGTCTTCCAGGACTTACTCATTTTGGTGAGAGAGACAGAGAAGTTAATATGGGCATCCAAAATGAAGGTTTTAAAAATCTACACAAGGTGAAGGCATACACCTCTTAACTGAACTGTCTTTTGAAGAGGATTTGAACATCTAAAGGAGCTTGTAAAGTTGGTGTGTTGCTGGCTGCAATGGTAACTATCATAACGTTCCATAGAGAAATGCCCAAATGTTGCCACCAGGACTTGTCCAGCTATAGTGACTATGAATTTTCAGTTGGGCGCTCACATAGCTTAACAAAATATTTTTAAAACTATCATATTACAAATCTTCAGAAGGAAAATTCTTTTAAACTTTGAAGCATCTGAATATGACTTTTACTAAGCTAGGAAAGACATAATTTTGTAAGCATGTTGCTAAATGAAATTTAAAGAGTGTCGAATAGTGAGCCATGTCAGTATTCCTTAAAAGTAAGACCGTTATGTCATTGTGTCAATAGAATATTTATTGCTTCCTGGGTGGCAAGAGGGTAAACTGACTTGAAAAACTGCCCAGAACGGTGAGGTTGCTACAAAAGAACAAGGAGAGAGAAAAGAGAATGTGGTCAGAAAAATCTTATGGAGAACAGCAAATTGTACCTCAGGACTTTGTATCATACAGCTCCTGAAATGAAAAGTGTACAGTGATTTTTCTCTCAGCTCACCTAGAAAGAACCTATGTCAAACATTTATGAAAGTAAAACATTCCATTGGTTTTATTATATTAAACTGGGAATAAAACATAGCACTTTAATAAAGTTGTTATAAAAATATAGCAGAGCTATTGAGTATCAACGGAGAAATTGGGGAACTGAAAAAACACACAGCCCTCCCCTAATTACTAACTTTATTACTATATACACTGTAATTAATGTGATATATACTTGAAAACAAGCTATCACAAACATGGCCAAAATGTCCATTTTTCAGTAATTGATTTTTCTCATAGCTATACTGTCACACATCCTGATCGTTGAACAGTTATTTTTTCTTCTTTGCAGCATTTTTTTTAAATTTTAACTATTCAACTTAACAGTTAATTTTTTATAACTATAACAGAATGTTAGTAGTTAGGGTGAGACTTGAGGGGATTTTAAGATCTTGTCACTAAATTGATAATCTCAATAACAGAGACATTTTTGTCAAGATATTACTGTGTGGAATTCATGCCTTACTTGTCATTTTACTCAGGAGGTTGGAAGTGAGAGTTCCAGCAAAAATCAATTCACTTCCATCTTATTTTTAGGGAAGTAAACAAGGAACCAATCAGATCACCGGTTCCAAGCGAACCCCCCAAACTCCTTGAATTGGCAGGTCTGCTCCTGGCACAGGTCGACCCCCTCCTTCTATCACCTGTCAGAAG
>PVKM010038930.1:0-13942 GCA_004027735.1 Carollia perspicillata | reverse complement strand
GTAGTGCCAAGCAAACCTGGAATTAAGGCGAGATCAAGCACAAGCACAAGGTGCGGTCTGTGGGACAGGGTAGAGGTTCACCCACAGAACTATGCTCCTGCTTTGAAAATGTGTTAATTAATCAACAAGCTTTCGCAGATATACATTAGAATTGAAGTACCAGTAGTCAGTAAATATTTGTTGAGAGCTAATGCCTAGTAGAGAATTCTCAAATTCTAGTACAAAAAAAATCACATGAAATGCTTATCTGAAACGCAGACTCCCAGGTCCAGCCATTACAGATTCTAATTCCCTGGGTTGGGGCACAGGAATCTGCATTGTTATGTGGTTTGGGATGGTTCTTAGCCTATCCTAGTGACTTTGTAAAAAAGGGAGGTGGGTTCTTCGAAAGTCAGCATCCAATCAAATTAGAGATTTGATTGATCAAACAATATTATTTCGTCAACTTTTGTTTGTTGTTTTTGATATTGTTTTGTTACACCCTTAAATTTATCCACTTCTCAAATTCTTTGGCTTATTTACTAAACAGTAACATAACCTGGAATCACAGAACTATCATAAACAATAGATACATTCCAAACCCAACTTCTCCAGTAATTTGCCATTACCTAGAGCAAAATCCTAAATGAGCCTCCTTAAAAGAGGGAAAGAGGGACAAATCAAGAATGAGGTGATTTGCAAGTGATTGTTTCTTTTCAAGATTTTCTTTCAAGATTTGAAGATTAAGGACCTTTCTTTCAGAGGAAAAAATTCCAGAGCCCCAAAGATTCAGAAGATTCAATAGAGCAATGGAGTAGCTTTAAAGTTTTTTCACCAAGACCCATCCTAAAACTACATTTCAAGTCACAGCCTAGAAAACACATACATAAGCACACCACTTATATGTACATGTGTTTGGTGTTTGTGTGGGAATGTATGGAAAAACGGAAACACTTTATAAGATACTATGTGAAATGCACTCTGATAGTTTCTATGTCCTGTTTCTCTCTCTCTCTCTCTCTCTCTCTCTCTCTTCCTTAATGATAGGGTAGCATAAATGGTTCTGCACTGCTGTTTGAAAAAATGCTGAGGTATTGTAGGAATCTAATCTCTTTGAGGAGGAAGGAATGGGAGAGGAGCTGGGATTGGAAAAGAAGCTTGTTCATGAATTTGTCTTTTTTTCTTCCTCAGGCAGTAATTCCACTCATTCTTCCACTGCCTATCTTGGCTGAGACAAAATCCACATCCTGTGGAGAAGAATTTACTGTCTTAGAGGTTGATATGTCCAAGCAGGAAAAATGATCAGGGGAATATATTGCTTAAAAAAAATGAGTCTTTACTTCTTACCAGGTTGACCCCCTCACTGTCTTGCATGTGGCACGTTCATTTTTCCTCAGGTATCTTTATCTTCTAACCTGGAATGCTAGCTAACCACCAGATCATCCTCTTTGCCTCCTCCTCTTACCTTTAGGGCTGCCGGAAGAGGCCAGCACTCCTTTTCCCACACCTTGTAGGCTCCTGAAGGTATGGGGAGAATGCTCCATTCCCTAGTGTCCTCCTGAGGCAGGTGCAATCCACTTCAAAGGAAAGAGAACCAATGCTGTTATTTATTTTACAACTAAAGATGTTATTTTCATCACTCATAAATTAACTGAGATTCAAATGATCCAAGATCCTCACAATCCACTTTCTTCATCTAACTAGCAAGCTTCATTTTTACTGCAGCCAGTTTACTTTGTGCAGTAAAAACATTCACAATTTTGTTTGCTGTTGTTGATTGAGCCTTTACCCTTGAAAAATATCAACTAAGGAAGCCAATTTCATGAGTCACTTTTCATCCCAGAAGGAAAAAACTCACCCTAGCCCCACTTTTGTTGTTACACCTTTTCATTTCCATAAAGGGAAACAAGAATTCAACCCAGATTTCATTTGCTACAGTTTCCTTCCCATACACATAGTATCAAAAAATGTCCTCACTAGCTTTTTTGAATCCGTCAAGTGTTTGCAAATTAATTCTCTTCTAAGACAACTTCATTATAAACATTATTTTTATGAAAAATTATTAGCCTTGATGTTTCTATCCAGTTCTAAAGCAAAGAAATGTTTTTATGCCAGTTCTTTTGAGAGAATTGTGATCCACTGAAAGCAAAGAATCTATAGGCACTAATTTGAAAAGCTTCTCATATTGGGCAACATGAGCATTAAAAAATAGCAATAATGGCAATAGATTGAAGCACACCAAATATATAAAATCCATGACTTCCTTAAGATATCATAAAAAAGAAAGTCATTGACCACTTCTGGAGTTTGCTAGGATACTAATTGATTATTCTGAAATTAAGAAAGACAAAAGCATTAAAATTAATTACTTTATGAAATTGTTTTATACATATTTTCAGCCTCTGTGTGACCAAAGTGGATTTGGCAATATTTGTAGCATATGGCTTCAGTATACTTTCCTGGGATGTAAACTTTTGCCTCCTAGTGTGATTATGAAACTAACCTTGCCTAATTTTGCTCTTTCTATAATTTCACATGAATGACATTATTTAGCATCATCTTTTGTATTTGACGTCTTTCAGGCAACGTTTTGTCTTTGACAATTATCCATGTAGGAATATTTTGTTCCTCTTTAGTGCTGAGTATTTCATTGTATGTGTTTACCACAGTTTGTTTACCCATTCAGTAGTGCTTTTCCTGTAGCTGTTGAAATGATCATATCGTTTTTTTCCCATTATTCTATTAATATGGTGAATTACACTGGATGATTTTCAGATGTTAAACCAGCTTTGTGTTCTCAGGATAAGCCTCACTGGTCATGATGTAGTAACCTTTTAAATGATGTTGTATTTGATTTACTAAAATTTTGTTCAAGATTTTTATGTCTATGTTTATGGAGGATATTGGTCTTAACTTTTCTTTTTTTAAATTGTTTTATTGTTGTTCAATTACAGTTTGCGTTTTTCCCCCACCCCTGCCATCTTCACCTCCCTCCCTTGCTTCTGTCCTCCCCCTTGGTTTTGTCCACCTGTCCTTTATAGTTATTCCTGAAAACCCTTCCTCCCATTATCCCCTCCCACATTCACTCTGGTTACTGTCAGTTTGTTCTCAATTTCAATGTCTCTGGTTATATTTTGCTTGCTTTTTTCTTTTGTTGATTATGTTCCAGTTAACTCTTCCCTTTTGAGAAAGAAAAAGCCGTGTGGTGGCTTTTGGTATCAAGGTAAAGTTGATCTCATTCAATAAATTTGAAAGTGTTTTTGTAATGTCTGTCTAATGTCTGGCAGAACTTTGAAAATGCATCAAATTATACATATTTAAGTTATGTATATTAAAATATATGCTTCAAATATAAAATAATCTGTTCTGATCTTGTTCATTCTTTTTCTAATTTCTGTAACAAATATATCCTATCTATCTTCAAGCCTAGCTTGAAACAGCCTGGATCAGTGAGTGATTTGTAATTAAGAAATAAGAGCTAAGCAATTTTAAGGATTATTGTCACTAGATATCTAGAGGGAAAAACCAAGACACATAGAGGTTGCTAGACTTCCAGAATAGAGCACTTTCCCACTCTAAGGAGTCTCCATCATACACCATTCATTTCAAGCCTTTAGGAGGAGCGAACGTAGAATGTCTGCTCTGTGTACATACTTAATAGTTAACATGTTGTCCCTCCTTACTCTTTTTCCTCCCTATTACGGCCCACTTACACTGACACAATCCAAAGAAGGCGCAGAAAAACAATGAAACTCCATGATTGTGTGACTTTAGGATTACTAGTTCAACTGGGCATGCTCAGTCGCCAGGCAGATTTTTTCCGTGAAGTGGAAACTACAACTGCGCGTACCCCGAGCGCACACAGGTGGGCGTGCCCTCATGGAATTTAGAACGCTGCCGCAGCCAATGGGGCCTCGCGGCCGTCTGCCGAAAGTTCTCATTGGAGGAGCGGGAAGGCGAGAGAGTAGACGGCCCCTGGAGGGAGCAGCCGAGGTGCAGGTCGGAGAGGCAGTACCCCGTGTGAGCAGCGGCAGCGGCGGCAGGAACATCCAGCGGGGATACCAGCAGTTCCAACTCGTTGCTTTAGTTTTAAGCTACACGAACATAATCATTATGCCGAAGAGAAAGGTAAGTCTTAAGATTTCAAAGGCCTTCAAATTGTGTTTACAACCTTGTCACTGCAATGGCTTGCGCGGAATGCGCTCAGTATTTAGTCGGAGATTGGGAATGTTTGCTCTCCACGCTTTTTTTCAGATGCTTGTTGTATACATTTCTCCTTTCTTCTTTTTCTCTCACCGTCCCCATAGATCTCTCAGTGTTACTTTCTGTCAAACGACGCGGCTTCCCCTCTTTTTGAACTCATTCTCTGTGGAATGATTTCCATCTTCAGTAAGAAGCAAAGGCGATTTACATTCCCCCTTCCAGGAGGGGAGTTTTCTCTGCAAACTGCCTGGTTGACATTAGTGCAGAAGGAAGCAGCGAGGGCGGGGCGGGGGGAGGAATAAGGAGATCGAAAAAGATAAGTTGGACAGATGTTGGGGTTATTACCACATGGGCCGTACCCACGTCTGGGAGCGCCGCGGTCGCTCTTGAGTCTAAGGAAGAGGGAAAGCCATGTTTAAAATAGCGCTCACCCCCCTGCTCGTCTCCGCTACAGACCCGTATGTACCAACTCGAGTGTCAATCAGGGTTGGGGAACGCGCAGGCGGGGCCCGGGGCGGCTGGACTTGCCCGGCTGCTCGCGGCGAGATCCTTGCGATTGGCGACGAGCAAGGCGGATGGCGCCTAGCGCTTAGGTCACCCACTGTGGCTGCCAAGGTCAGGGGCTACCTAATCAGCCCTGGTGACCCTAACCCTCACTCAGTCGGGGAAGGCGGGCTACACCCTCTCCGGCACCCCTCGGTGCGTAGAGCGAACTGGTGTTACATTAGTCTCATCTTTTCCTTGAGGACTATTATGTCCCCTTCCGCGCAGGCCTCGGACATCAATCTTGCACAGAGAAGTTTATTTCTCTCGGAGTCTCAGGGAGGTAAGGGAAGGCAAGGCTTCCCTCCACCCGGAGAAAACAGGGGTGTGGCGGCTGTTCCTAAGAAAATGCTTTGCACGCTCCCACTGCCTACCCCAGTGTTTCCAACCGTGTCAACCAGTGAGAGTATTAAATTTGAGGCAGAATGACAAATAATATCCTGTTTTATGGGTTGAAGGCTGTGGACTGATTTGTGTGTTTAAGTGAATGCATTACTTAAAAATATTGAAGTTTAAAGGTGCAGCAGTTTTTGCCTTATCTGTTATTATTGAAAGTTTGATGGAAACTTGTCTCTTTAAAAAAGCATATTAATTAATTATACCAGATGTTTTTAATCTTAGAGTTTATTTTGCATATACTGTGTGCCTCTTCTTGTGGGAATAGTTTGACTTACAGTATCTCATTTAATCCTCACACACCTTGAGATGTGTTATCACCATTGAACTGGGCTTAGAGACATAAATTACTCAATGTCTCACCAACCAATAGCTAGTACCAAATATTTAATTAGGTGGTGTAGGTCCAAAGTCCTTAACTGCAAACATTATACACTCATTTTACTTAGTGTTGGGTGGGTCAAGAGAAATTTAGGAAATCTAAAGATACTCCCAGATAGTCATATCTTCGTTTTATCTGCATCTTTGGATATGATAGCTACATTAGGTAAGAAGATGGATGACTTATTGAGAGTGCTAATACTTGAGATTCATTATTTAAACTTAATTTTTATGAAAGTATTGTTTTCCAACCCTGTCCTACTAACCTAAGGATATTAATATGACGTTACCACTTTCAGTATTTTATCCAATCGTTAATGACAAGGTTTGGAATTTTAGTAGAGTCAAGGGAACTAATATCAAGAAATGGTTTACAGGGTTAGTTGGTATCATCTCCTTTCCTGGGAATTAACAAATTCAGATGAGTAGTAGGTTAGTTATGTACAAACCTTTTATGTATACTGGACTCTGACATGTTAGAATCCTTGTTGTTCAAGAGCCAGAGTTGGGGAAACCATTACCTTTTCCATTCCCTCACTGTCCACCTTCTATTTAGGGACACCTTCTATTTAAGGAAATAGAAGGGAAGAAAAGAAGCGCAGTAGAAGAACTGTCTTTGATTATTGTTTTATTTCTCTGGAAGGCAGACAGCCCCCGTGAAATCAGGCATTCTTGGTCTAGGGGCACACCTGTGTGTCATCCCTCAGGACATCAGAGTGTTCTTCAGAGATGACAAACCTCTCCTTGAGTAATAGGAAGGCTTTTTGTTTATACCTAGAGCCAAAAAACCTGGACAGGAGCGGCTACCTTGGCCATCCCATCCATCAGTTAAAACTTAGAGCTGCCTAGATGCAAAGACAAGAACTGGACAAAATCATGGAATCTTGGAGTTCACTGGAACTTATACTGGAAGCCATTGTCATTAGGTAAAATAAAACCTACCTAGATGCAAAGACAAGAAATGGACAAAATCTGTGTGTAACTTTTGGAGATCTGGAAATGCAGAATGACTGTCAAAAACATTTACATAGTGCTATTATTCAATGTTTTTGACTAAAGGATGGCCTGTTGGACATTACAATAAGTTTTAAAAGTACCCCACAATACTTTTCGCATTCTTGGCCTCTTTTTTTTACCTCTTCCCAGGAATCAATAAAAATTATTTAATGAGCATATGCTTAGGCTTCTGCAGAGTAAAAAAGGGCATTAATAATAAAACATCTAGAATAAGAAATATAATAAATAAATTTATAATAATAAAAACATCTAGAATCCTAGCACTGCTTTAATGCCATAGGGATGCACAATTTGTTCTCAAGGAGCTTATATTCAATGAGGTAATAAGAGTAGTAGATACAAAACAGTTAAATAATATTAAGCCTGTGTATATGTTCTAGAATATATAGTACAGATTCTAAAAGCTGTAGGATAGATAAGGAAAAAAGGTTGAATTTGGACTGGTCTTGAAAATGTGGGTAGAAGTCATGTACAAAGAAAAAAACAGTCATTCTCTGTTATCAAGCATTTGAATGTCTCTTCTGATTGTATTTTAACATGACCAGGCCTCAGTTACACAACTCAGAGCTCATAATATCCACGTCAATGTAAAATATTCTTATGACATTTCTTAATCATATCTTCATTTTATCTGCATCTTTGGATACGATAGCTACATTAAATCAAATGGTTTTTTATTACTGATGTATTTTTTGAAGCAGTACATCACTCAGCAGTGACAGGTTCTTCAGTTACCATTAAACCCCTTTCTGAGTTTGTGAGATTTAAATAAATAAAGTTGACTTTCCTATATATTTATTACCTAATAGGTGGGGGGGTTGATGGGTCACTACCCATTAATAGTGAGTGGAATAGGAGGGAAAATGATAATATGCATGGGCCGAGGTGGTGGTGGGACAGTGTGTGACTCAGCTCTAGACTGTTCTGCTCAAACATCCAGGAATGCCTGCAGGGATCACGTTGTTCGGTGATGATCTGATGTCCTACAAAAGAGGCATCGGCCAGTGAGGCCTAGAGTTGTAGTCCTGGCATGATCAGCAACAGCAGACACATTTTTTCACATCCTTTTTATTTTTCCAGTTTCTCATTCAGAACTCTTAGAAGCACCTGATGTGTCACATCAGAGGTTCTCTCATGAGACAATTTTCCATGAACTTGGGATATAAACACTAGTGAATGTTTCTATACTTAAAATGAAGGTGTAAGGGGAAAAAAGCCTGTCTCCTGATTTGAAATACGAAGTTAGGTTTCATCTTTTTTCTTAAAATGGAAAGACTCAGTAGTGCTTGGCTTGGCACAGGGGATGCTTAACTATTAATACTCAAGATTTCTGATTAATCTTTCATAAGAATATCACAAGTTATAATATCAGAGACAGACTGCAAATGAAAATACAGATACATTTAACTATGTGAAAATGAATATTTCAATATGGCAAAAGAAACTTAAAATTTAAAAACTAATGGAAAAATATTTGTACCAAATAGTACTGAAAAAAGTTTGCTATTTTAAAAATAAAATCTCAGAAGTCCTCATGGAAAAGATGTATATCCTTATAAGAAAATAACAATCAAATAGATGAAAATATTTAGTTTTACAAAAATCAAAGAAATGTATAATATTAAGAATAATGAGATGTAATTTTTAAAAACCAGTCTGGCCTGGTTTTTAAAAATGATTGAATGTACCACGGTCCATTGCTGAGTGATAGTGACACTCCAGTAACTCACAAGCAGTGTGGTTGGGAGTATAATTTCCTTAAGAAGAAGAAAAGAAGAGGAAGAAGAGGAGGAAGAGGAAGAAGAAGAAGAAAGAAGAAGAAGGGCTTTATTGAGGTCTAATTTACTTACCATAAAGTTCAATCATCTATTCGGGGTACACAGATCAATGATTTTTAATAAACTATAGAGTTGTGTAACATTACCATAATCCAGTTTTAAACCATCTCTCCCAAACGCTCTCAAAAACCACTCCCAAAAGCTCTCTTACATTGCTTGCACCCAGCCCCTATTCCCATCCCAGCCCCAGGCAACCACTCTCCATAGCTTTGTCTTCTCTGGAAATTTTATATAGAAGGAATCAAACAACATGTAGTCTTTTGTGTCTGATTCCTTTCATTCAGCATAATGGTTTTGAATTCCATGTGTATTATAATACATATTGGTACTTCATTCTTTTTTATTGCCCAATAATACTCTGTTGAATGAATATACCTCTTTTTGTTTATCCTTTCACAGGTTGATGGGAGTTTGTATAATTGCAGTTTTCAGTTATTGTAAATAATGCCGCCATGGATATTTGTACATAAATATTTCATGGACATGTTTTCATTTCCTTTGGGAAGTTTCCTAAAGGGAGAACAAGTGGGTGGTAAGAAAGTGTCTTTAATATTTTCAGAAACTTGCAAAGTATTTCCTAAGTGATTGTATCATCAGTGCATGAGAGTTCCAGTTTTTCCACATTTTTTCTCATACCTGGGATTGTTAGGTTTTTAGCTATAGTCATTCTAATGAATTTAACTTACATTTCCATAAAAACTAATGATAACAAGCATCTTTCCATGTGCCCAGAAGCACAATGTGTATCTCAGGTGAATGTCTATTCAGATTTTTTGCCTATTTTTAAATTGGATTGTTCGTCTTATTATTGAATTGTAAGAGTTCTTTATATTTTTTGACTGCAAGTCCACTATCAAATATATGATCTATAGATATTTTCTTTCAGTCTGTGGCTTTTTTAAATTAAAAAAACTGCCTTAATGATGTTTCTTAAAGAACAGATATTTTAAATCTTTACCTAATCCAAGGTCACAGGTATTTTCTTCTGGAACTTTTATCTCATATTTAGGTCTGTGATCCATTTTGAGTTAATTCTGGACATAGCATGACATAAAGGTTTAATTTTTTGGCATGTGTATATCCAGTTACCCCAGCATCAGTTGTTACAAAGATAATTCTTTTTCCACTGAATTGTCTAGGTACCTTTGTTAAAAATCAACTCATCACGAATATAAAGATTTATTTTGGGGCTCTAAGTTGTATTCCATTCTTTGTATATAGTCTGTTCTTACATTAATACACATTATTATGGTTTTATAGTAAGATCTGAAAATTAATAATGTCAGTTCTCCACTTTGTTCTTTTTTTCAAAATTGTCTTGGCTATTGCATCTTTCACAATTTCATATAAATTTTAGGGTCAGCTTGTACATTTCTACAGAAATGCCTGTCATGATTTTGATGGGAATTGAATCAAATTTATAAATCAATTTGGAGAGAATTGCCATCCTGGCTATACCGAGTTTCCTATTCTGACAGATACTATGCCATCCATAAGTACTGAGTTTAATTGAGTTGATATTGATATGGAACCTATATTTGAATAAAAACCCAGAAAGGCAGAGTTGTTTGTTTTTTTATTCATTCATTCACTCATTCCATGTTAAATAAATATTTCTTGAGCAGCACTTTTTTGCAAGGTACCCATCACCTGAGGAAAGTAAGTAAATTATTATCTTTCAATCCTTTTTGAAATGAATGAATAAATGCCCTTATTTTAAGGATCTTTCAGTCTGAGAGGGTAGGTAATCTACACATGCAAGTATTTATAATTAATGACAAGAAGTGATAATAAGTCACAAAAAAAGCTATGAGCATTTAAAGGTTTAGCCAGAGTACATGTCCAAAGAAAGAAAAACAACAAAAATTTTTTTTGGTTTAAATGGTCAGGAGTTATAGCTTTTTAAAAAAAATAAAAAAAAAGGATCAGTACTAGTTTGTTACTAAAGGTCAGCTGTCACTGGTCTTTCTGTGAAGTATGGCTTTCTTTGCAGTATGAGGAAGTACAATTCCAGGCCTGTTTCTACAGGGAGATTAGATTGTAAGCAGTAGCCATCCTCCCTCATCAGTAGAGATTCAGTGACTCCTGGGTCCCTGTGCCTCTCTGTTTAATGACCCTCTTGTGTTTTAAAGGCAGTTGTCTGCCTCCATGTTTCTAAGTTGGCACACCTTATTTGATTGATTACCTAATTTTGAATCAATTTTGTAATCCTAGTTCTGCTTGAGCATGAAGTCTTTGATAGGTCTGACCTCTTTTTTTTTAAAACCCTCATAGCTCCTAGCACAGGTACTGTAACTATTTGCTGAATAAGTTATGTATGAATGAATGGTTTTCAAGAGGGAAAAGTCTGAGTTTAATTATTTAATTTACTTGTTCAGATAATCCAGTTTGGTCTGGCTTTACTGTTTATGAGCTATGATTTAAGGAAAGTTAGTTAACTTCCTCCTAAGCTTCTAAGTTTCTAAACTTCTGAGACTCAGTTTCCTCGTTTGTAAAACCAGGAGAGAATTATATTCTACCTCATTGGGTTGTTGGAGGAATTAAATGAAATATCAAATGCAGAGTTCATAGCAGTGCCTTGCATGTGTAAAGGAGTCACTGGATGTTCATGACTGTGATGATGATATCTTTAATTATTAAGAGAACTGCAGTGAAAGAAGAGGCTTGTAGTAAGCACCAAGTTCCCATTTGTAGGAGGACAAACGGCACACACAGTGGGTCGGAAGCAAGCATATCTCATCCTGGATGTTGGGTTAACTGTAATTGTAGGAGTAAACGTTCAGCCACCCAATAACAAATGTAGTACTTTTTAAAGAAAACCTGGTGCATTTTTACATGGTTATCTTTCTTATTAAAATGTGTTTTAAAATAATTTCATGTAACATTAAAATTCTCTTGGTAAATCAGTTATCAAGTGATTCTCTTCTTGTATTTTCCTCCTAAAACACTCTTTTTGTTTACACCAAAATGAAATGTATTCCGCTTTTCTGCAGGGTACAGTTTGGAAATGGTGACTAAAATAAACAACATTTAAGCCGTCTGCTTTCACAGTACCTAGTATGTTGAAATGGGTGGTTAGTGTCCTGAGTAATTTAAAAATCAGTGTTGAAGATAACAAACCAAATCGAAATGTTGAATTGTTTTTCCACTGCAGCTTATTTATTGAACATTTCATTTTCTTCTCGTAAAAGCTCAGTCAAATCATATATGGTTCCTAGTCAAGATTTTTATTGAATCTAGCATTCTTATATCTGTGGAACTGTCCAGAAACAGGGCCATTGAGATATGCCTAAGGCAAATGCATGCTCAGCTCCACATAAAGTAAATGATATGCATATTCAGAAATAGGGAAATAGAGCAAACAAGTTTAAATTTCAAAATTTGCCCTAAAATTTAATGTAAGAGAAACATACCAGTAACAACATATAAACACATTTGTTACTATTAAAAATGTAAATAGCTACCATTTATTCAATGCATGGATGTACCAGACCTGAGCTATATGCTTTATATTCATTAGGTACTTTAGTTTTAATAAGAATATATGAAGTTATTAGAAATATATATTGGAAGTATTCTGGTATAATTTCATATTATTTCATTTCACTCTCACAACACTTCTATGAGGTTTTCCTTTTCTCGCAGATAATGTGATGTGACAGCCACAATATATAACATTTAGGTAGCTTTCTATGACTCAGGCACTGTTCTGAGCACTTTGCTTTAATGATCTAATCCTCCCAGTACTCTTCACACTGCCATTTTGCAGAAGGCCCCAGAGATAGGAACAGCGGAGCTGGGATTGCAGTCCTGGCAGTCTGGCCCCAGAGCCTGCGCTCTTTACCATGCAGCCCTCAGCCTTTCTCATACACAGTGAGAATATTAGGATTTCGGGAGATGAGGAATTTCCACTGGGCCACACAGCTAGAAAGTGATAAAATCAGGAATTCTAACCCAGCCCTTTCTTACTCAAGATTTTTGCCCTTAACCATTCCACAATATGTCTCATCAGTGTTTATTTCTAATAATCAGATGTGCTTAGATTTTACTTAAAGAAAGGTGCTCAATGAATGAAACAAAGAAGAATCAAAGGTTATATAAACTTGTGAGTGTTTATTTGTTTAAAATGTTGTCTTTATTAAGATATAGGCTGATGCCATTGCTTCTAGGTGCTAGTCAGAAAAAGTTACCCAGCAAGTCACTATTATCTGTGATCATGCCCCAAGGCAGGAGGCAGGGTCTGGCCTCAGCTTCCAGGAGAGGCACATTATTATGGAGTCTTCTGGGTATTTCAGTAATTGATGATGTAGGGTCATATACAAGGCATTTCCTTACCTAGGTATCAATGGCTTTGAGTACCAAGAGTCTAACACTTCATATTTCCTCAAATTTCACCATGAACTGTTGGATTTACTATTGCTGAGATATATTATCTTCATTTTTTATGTAGAGAGTAATAAGAATATTCCCCTATGGCCAGAAACGTGTAAATATACTCGCATATTATACAGTGTATTGAGAGATTAAAATGTAAATATGAAGCCACCATTACTTAGGCATTGGATTTAAAATATCAGCAGATACTTGCTTTTGGAGCTAATCAAATAAGAATAAAAGATTTATAGCTAGGAAAATCTATTGGACCTAGGACTGGATGGATTTTATTTCAGTGTTCTGTATTACCAATTGATTAATTTTTACTAATAAAGGTTATTTGTAAAGCTATAAAGTGATATTACTGTAAAATTGTATCTTGATTATTTTGAGCCCATATAAAGATAAAAACAAAGTCTACCCTGTGAAGTGTTTTTTTTTTCTGAGTACTTTATTTAGCTTGCTTTATTTAAAAGGTACATTATCACTGTAAACTGTTAATTTGGTATTTAGAGATTTGTTTTTTGTTTGTTTTTTAAAAATTTTTGACTTTATCTTTATTGTATTTTTCCCCATTATCATTTAGTCCCCTTATAGCTCCCTCCCCCCAGCAGTCACCACACTGTTGTCCTTGTCCATGAGTCTTTTTACCTTTTTGCTCAATCCCTCCAGCCCCTAACTTTTCTGCATCCCACTAGCTGCCAGCCTATTCTTCATCTATGAGTCCGTCTGTATTTTGCTTGTTAGTTCAGTTTGTTCATTAGATTCCACATATGAGTGAAATCATAAGGTATTTGTCTTTCTTTGCCTGGCTTATTTCACTTAGCATAATGTTCTCTAGGTCTGTCCACACTGTCACAAAAGGTAAATTTTTTTCTTTTTATATCCAAGTACTATTCCATTTGTGTAAACAACTGATAGTTGTTTTATCTACTCATTGACTGATGGACACTTAGGCTGCTTCCATGTCTTGACAAATGTAAATACTGTTTCAATGAACATAGGGATGCTGATGTTCTTTTGAATTAGTGTTTTGGTTTTCTTTGGATATATTCCCAGAAGTTGGATTGCTGGGTCAAAAGGCAGATCCAATTTTGCTTTTTTGAGTTACCTCCATACTGCTTTCCACAAGTGCTGGTGAGAACAAACAGTGTTTCTAAGGAAAATGGTTGCAAGACATTTCACAATTAAAGCCTACATTTCTTTTTTTT
>PVKM010038929.1:0-13950 GCA_004027735.1 Carollia perspicillata | reverse complement strand
TTTGGTTGTTCCCAGGGGCCGAGGGGGGCCACAGCGAGGCAGGCCACAGCTAGCGGTGAAGGGTCTGGGTGTCCGTTGCCGGGGCCAGTCCATGACATGGGGAGTGAGAAGTTAAAGCACAGGAGCAGTTGAGACTTGGAGAGTAATATTAGCAGGCATTTAAAATCCAGAGAGTCAAATATCAAGAATGTGACGTTAGTAAGTAAAATTTAGAGACATGTTTGCTTGGAGTACCAAGGATGGTTTATTAAACATTCACTATCTTCCAGGCACTGTGCTAAGTCAGCTTTGAATGCCTAATTTCTCATTTAATCCCCATAATAACTTAATGAGGTAAAAATTATTGCACCCATTTTACAGATAAGGAGCTGAGATTTAGCAAGGTACAATTTATTCAAGACCTCATAGGAAATGAAAGAATATGGGTTTAACTCAGCCTTTTTTGACTCCAAAGTGTTGTTTCTTGACCACCCAGTTTTACTGCCTAGATGCAAACACAGAATTCTGGGTTTTAGGTGGAAAGGAGGAGGGAATTCAGGCCTGGGAGGAGGCCCTGGTTTGGATCGGGCTTAGAATACTTGGACAGGTTATCAGAGCAGTGGTGGCAGTATAGAGAAAGAAGACAGGACCCCATGCTGGAAATGAATCAACCACAGGGCAGTTCTTGAGGACCCTTGAAGCAGGTCCCGTGCTGGGCCCTGAGGATGTTGTCAAGATGACATGTGAAGTCCCTGGGGCTGAGGGTCTCAGAAACAATGCAGAGCCCAGATTGTAGGCTCAGAAACAAGGGCTGAGTGGGACTTGACAAAAGGCTGACTAATACTGATTTTCTGAGCCGTTCAGCTGGGCTTCTTCCAAGGCCTGGGGTGACGTTAGCCTTCAGGTAGGGGATTAAGCGGTCTTGGTCCTGGGGAATGTGTACGCTGGAGTACGACAGAGGTAGAGGCTAGGGCAGAACTATGCTTCTGCTTGCCCAGAACCCATTTCCTGTTCTAGAAAGAACACCTGGGTTTGCTGTGGGAAACTGCTTCTTAACTCTATGAGAGGCAACCTTGGTGCATCTGTCAGTCGACACATCTCTTCCTTACCTGGTGAAGGGGAAGATGCGGGACACAATACAAGCTAAAAATCATCAGAGAATATTCACCTAGAGTGCAGCCACTTGAAAGCTCACTGTATTTTTATTACTACCTAGAAACCTGTGAAAGATCTGTTTCCTGTCCTCTCTGTTGTTTATCTCGTCCTTAGACTCAGCGAGCTGCTCCTCAGCCTTCCTGGGATTTCCATACTCGTAAGCAAGCTAGAGAAGGTTATTGTTGCCTACAAAAAACAAAACAAACAAACAAAAAAAACCCCTGACTGATACAAAGGCCATACATACGAGGATAGTGAAGTATCTTCATTACATTACCAGTCCCTTGCAAGAAAGAACACTTCTTTCTGTATCTTTGAATTCAGAGGTCCTAGTTCAATGCTTTGCATATGGTAAGTGCTCAATAAATGTTGGTTGAATCAATGATGAAATGAATAAATGAACACGAAGATCACCTGAGGTCACTGAGTTGTCCATGGTCATGTAGACATGGCTTAGAACTGGTGACTAATTGGTAAGGCAACATCTTCAAGCCTTCATGCCAACCGTGTTAATCCAGCCAAGAATACTTCCTGTTATGCAAGCAATGCAAAGCACATCTTCATTTTTACAGCAGCCACCATGCCTCCTGAGAGAAACGGGGTTGGTGTAATTCCAGCTTAGTTGAAATATGTAAGGCTTACTCATCCTGTGCATAAAATTGATAACTTGTGCATCTGGGACTGCCTGTTTCTCTCCTATTAATCCATTTTAAACTTTATAAGTCAACTGAGCATTCAGCTTTTGAAAAGTGATTCTGGAAAGTTATTTTGCATAAGTACTAGTAAATACTGGCATGGGTTCCTGGCAAGGGATAAAAATATTCTATTTAGTCTCTGTTGGCCCCCTAAGTAGAAATAGTGGCTGGAGAATTGGCTGGGTTTGGATGGCAGCAAAAACCGTGCTGGTCAGTTGTACTTTCAGAGTTTCTCTACCAAGGAGGATGATTTATTTCAACACCTCACAAGGGAGGGCCAGGCAGATGAGAGAAGTACAAACACAATAACTGAAATGACGAGTAGTGGGAAAACTGTTGGCTTTCTTCTTTGGGTTCATGTATATGGCCAATTGGAAGATTCTAATGTTGCCTTTAATTTTATGTTTATAGACCAAAAGCAGAGCCAAGCTGTTAATCTTTTTATGAATTGTAAGCAGCAGGATTTTTACCGTTATAAAATGACAGGGCTGCTGGCAGCTGTAGTCTGCTTAATTTTACCATTGGCCATCCCTCTGTGTTGAAGGAATGGAAATTTGTGGCTCTTTAGAAAGTGCCTGACTTTTTATGGACTTGTGAGATATTCAAACCTCTCTAAGTTAATCATGCACTGTTGTTTAAAAAGAGGGTAGTGGGCTAATGGATTAGCTGTGTTTGCTCCTCTCCATGGATCTGGCTTTAGACCAGATCTAGATTCACATGGTAAATGGGAGATTAATACAATTAATCCAATAACTAAGTTAAAAATATTTGCCTTTGAATAGTTTGTGGCTAAGGCTTATTTTAAGATGTAAAACTTTAAAAAACCACTCCAGCTTTGCATTGATGTATTTGTTAGTATAAATCTGATCTAGTTTACTTATTTGATCTTTGAAGGAATTAATTTATCTCTTCTAATTCAGGAGGGTGCACCCTAATCCAGTATCATTGTCCCTTTAAGAAGGGGAAAATGCCACCTAAAGACAGAGACACATGAAGGAAATGCTGTGACCAGAGAGTCAGAGGTTGGACTGATGTAGCTGCAAGCCAGACACTGACAAGTATCAGTGGCCACCACCAGAAGCTAAGAAGAGGCGAGAAAGGACTCTACCCAGAGTCTCAGAGGGAGCATGGTCCCTCTGACACCTTGATCTTGGACATCTGGCTTCTAGAACTATGGGAGAATATGTTGCTGTTGCTTTAAGCCACCCAGTTTAGGACAGCCATATGAGACTAATGCAATCTTCTCATACATTTCCTACCACACTAACCTCTAACCATGGGTAGACCCAGTTCCCCAGGTGGTGGCATGTTGGGACTCCTGACAGAGGTGGGAAGTGGGACGAGGGGTGAGGAACAAGGCAGTTCTTGTTCACATTAACTGATAAAAAAAACTTGGGGATTGACTGAACTTTCCTCTGCTTGCATAGTGGTTATATTGGGTGAGCAAAGAGCTCCTTCTCTCAGAGAATCAATAGGAGCAACATGGACTCACAACTGACTGTACAAACCAACTTTGTTTCTCCCTCATTACGTTCTCCACATGGCAAAGGAGGGAGAAGAAAACTCAATATTTGAGTACAGAAACACAATAGGGCATTTCTAGAAATGAACCCAAGACTCCAGGGAGTCCACATGGCACAAGAGAAATCCGCAGAATCTATCCTCGACTGTCTAGTTGAGAAAGGAAACGCAGAGCCAACTGGGACCCAAGTGGTTAGAAGTATTAGAAATGATGATATATTAGAAAGCATTCAAATAGAATATTTTCTTTAAACATGACCCTTTTCTCCTGCTTGTCCTTTCTCCCCTCCCCACCCCCCAAACATCTGTGGGTTGGAGTCTGTGAGCCCACCAGTGTCCTGAGGCAGATATTCAGGGAGGACTCTGGACCGGGCCCACCTCCTAGTTCCTACACTGGCCTCCATCGTGGGGGTACTGTGGGAAGTCCTAGTGTTCTGATGAGAGTACCAGAGCTGTCCCCAACCTGACTGGGAGTGATGTAGGTGCCTGTCAGGCCACTCCAAGGAGCCCTGTCCTCCTGGAGACCTTCTCCTTCCTCAGAGCCCCGGATGCCACCTGTTTGCCTCTCCTCTCCTCAGTGACCAACAAGTACGTGCTCTTTGGGGGCTCTCATTTCCCCAGACCAGCTGGAAAGAGGAAGGCAGGTCCCTCCTTCCTTGCTGCTTCCTGAGCCCTTCCTTCAAATTCTACCTCCACCCCACACACGGGAAGTTTCTTTTCCTCTATTTCTCTCTCACTCACTATCACTAGGGAAAGGCAGGCTACAAGATAAAAATCATGAACAAAGTTACAAAAACTCATGAAAGGCCATAGGACTAAGAATTATTATTCTTTTTATCATTATTTTTTTAAAAAATATTTTATTTATCTTTAGAGGGGAAAGGGAAAGAAAGAAGGAGAGAAACATCAATGTATGGTTGCCTCTCATGTGTCCCCTGCTGAGAATTGGCCTGCAGCCCAGGCATGTGCCCTGACTGGGAATCGAACCACAGTTATTTGGTTCGCAGGCCAGCACTCAATCCACTGAGCTACACCAGCCAGGGCAGAATTATTACTCTTATTGGTCCCTTCCCATCCAGGTGCTGTGACTGCAGTTTCTGACTTTGCAGGCGATTCTGTAATACGATTGTGCCAATTAATATACTTCCTTGAGAGTGGGGCTTATTAATTCCCTCCATGTATTTTTTAATAAACGAAAGACCAAATGATATAATCTTGATAATTTATTTGACAAAATGTCTCAGACTTATTAGCCTTATTACTACTGAGTGTTTAAACCCAGTATTTAAAAAAAAGTAACATTTTCAGTGTCTCCTGTGAGTTATCTGACAAGCTGTAGAAGCACGTGACTGTAGACACCAGAGAACATTCGCATTTTGAAGGAAATAAAGGTCAAGTGTACCAAGAACACGAAATGACAAAAGCACAAACACTGTGCAGTTCTACTTTTATGAGGTACCTAGTAGTCAGATTCGTAGAAACGGAAGGCGTAACAGGCACTGGCCAGTAGATGTAAAGGGGAGATCTTGCTTGATGGGTGCAGAGTTCTAGTTTGAGAGATGAAAGTGTTCTGGAAATGAACGGTGGTGCTCTTCGTATGACAAATGCGAATGGACCTAGTGTGGCTGAACTGTGCACTGAAAATGCTTAACATGGTACATTTTCTGTTGTATATATTTCACACACACACACACACAAACTCTCACACTCACAGAATGTGAGATGCATGTCCTAACGTAAGAGGAAAAGACGGGAGAGTGCAAGGGAGCCGTTCCCAGACCTGTGCAGGGTAGCCGTCCTCTCTCCCTGAAGTCATCTGAAAACCAGACGACCCAGAGAATGTGGCTTGGTGAAAGCGATATTCCACAGACTTCTTAACAAGCGTCCTGTCGCTGCGAATCTGCACCATGTAATCTGTGGGCTTCTCATATTAAAAGGGGGGAAAAAAAACTGGTAACACAATACTGCTCACCAAATAATGCAAAACGAACGTTTCTGTTTTCTCTGGCTTCTCACAGCCAACAAAAATTCTTTGCTTGTAATGCAAATACAAGAAAACAGCAAGTATGCTTGAGACCCTTTAAAAATTTTTCTTTTAAAACCAACATTTTCCTAAGGAGATTTATTAAATTCTTAGAAACTGCCAAGCAGCTACTTCTCATATAATAGAATTTTGCTTCAATGAAGGTTCTTAAATACTTTGGCTTTCAAGAATTATCTGTGGAAAAATATGAATATACTTTCTTCCATTAACATCGAGGCCCATGTCACATGAGAGTACTTTCTGAGAATATTAACATTATAATATCATCCTGAAATTTTTCATTAAGAAGTCATTCTTCATATACCTACCGCAATTAATTATTCAATACTACAATAAGCTATTCCAATCTTATTCAAATAAGCTCTGAAAATACCAACCTACTGGTAACTTATATTCTGGAAAGAGTTCCCCAGGATTTCAGAAAATATGCAGATGCCTTATATTCATGGTTTAGAGAGTCAGACATGATTAGAATCAGACAGAATTGGTTTATAACCTTGTCTTCTGACGTGCTAGCTTATATGACCTTGGACAAGTCACTTAATTTTCCCAAGCCTCAGTTTTCTAGTTTCTAAAATGGGATGAATGATAATTCACATTTAATAGAATTAGTTAGACAATTAAATGATACAAGAGAACCCAAAGAGGAAGAAGCGGCTGGGCACCTGCCACTGTTTTCTTTAGCCTTTTGTTTATGCTTTGATGTCTGGATCATATAATGAGTTTCTTATCAGCCTTTGCCTGAACAAAAAAATGAACTTTTTGAAAATCACTGTGATAATGCATGAAAGGTGCTTAGCACAGTGTGTGGAAATCAGAGCACCAGAAGTAGTAGGTTATTCATTCATATCCAATTCATTCACTCACTCATCCGTCTATTCACTTATTGAAATAAACATTTATTGAAAGCCTTCTGTATGCTAAGGCTCTTTAGTGGCTATGAAAGGCTATGAAGATTTTGCCATCATGGAACTTTCTTTCTAATCAGGGGAGATAAATAATAAAGAGGGAAACAAAAATTCAGTGAGTTATCTGTGTCGGGAAGCAAATAATCACTGTAATGGGATAGACAGTGATGAGGCTCATTCTCAGTGCTTCTTCTGGGTGGTCAGGGGATTCCCTGAGGACTTGACATTTGAGTGGAGGCCAGAATAATGAGAAGTCAGGCATGCAAAGATGTGGGAGAATGGTGTTCTAGGCACTGAAAAATCTGACTGGAATTAATTCAGAAATTCAGAATTTTAGGGAGAACTTCATGAATTAAAAAACTGTGGCCGATTCTGCCCTCCTAGGTTTTTAGGCTCTAGGGCCCCAGGCCTGACTAAAGGCCTCAGATGTCAGACGTGGGCTGTGTTTCATGAGCTCACCGTCCCTAGAGTTGCCAGCTTCTGGCTCAGCTCTTGCTCCAACAGTAGGCTCTGCGTTGCAGCTGTCTTTCGGGAAGTTAAAATGCATTCTTGTACTTTGGCAGATATGTAGACATGGCTCTGGAAAAAAGAGTAGCAAACAGTACTGTGGTTGACGTCAGCAGACAGAGCCCTGCTTTTTCTGTCTTTCTTTCTAGCCAGATACGATGCTGTGGCTTTGGTGTACTATCTGCAACAGGTAAAGGAAGGAACCCAAGTCAGCGAAGGAGCAGACAGTGCTGGCAAACCAGGGGCCAAGGCAGGGTGGGGGGGTTCGTGCAGCAGGTCAGAAGCAGGAAAACACGTGACAGCTTGTGTTCAAAGCTGGGCTAAGGGGAGCTTCAGAGGCTAGGCAGATGAATTATTTGAGCCACAGTAACATAGCTCTGCATCCTCTAACTAGGGTACCTGCTGCCTTGGTCTTGGGTAGGGAAGTTGCTTGTTCAGTCACTGGATGGAGCTGTCTGTGAGGGAGATCGTGGGTCTCTACCAGATTAGACTCTGAATCATCACAAGGGAGGAGAAGAATGAAGCGGAATTGTTTACTTCTTGGGTGTGTGAAGGCTCTTGGGAATAGTCCAAGTAATTCAGAGACTGTTGACTAAATGCAAATACTATTTGTTCAAGATTATGCCAGATATTGTCAGGGACACATTTTGGGGTACTCTGTAGAAGTAATGGAATCCCATAATTTCAGAGACCTAAAAGGACTTGTGGTCTAACCCGTTCTTGGGATTCCCCTCTAGAAAGGTCCTAGATGAGGCTTTCTCACTTACCGGTAAAGTAAACCATACGGCTGTTACTCGACCTCTCATAAATAATGTTTTCCTTTGCAAATCATGAATAATCTCTGCCCTGCCTGACGATGTGTATGTAGTTACCTTATAAATCATGAAAGGCGGTACGAATACAAGGTTTCATTTGTTGTGGTTGAAACAGGGGTAAAGGCACCATGGGAGTAATGGGGAAGGGTGTATTATACAACTTGAATGTGGCCACCAGGGCAAGGCTTTCATCGGTAACAGGACCTTGAAGGGGTTGGATTCTCACCCATATTTAGAAATATGGAGTCCTCAGGTTAGGGGGTGCTCAGATTGAGTTTTGTCATTGAATTCAGACTGATGAGGCCCTGGGGTGACTGGTGTAACCAGACCACCAATGGTTTATACCCTTCCAGTACTAACTGCTCAGATCCTTTGAGTCTGTGAACATCTTCATGTTGTGATCTAATGCATTTATCTATAGCCTAGTTTTGGATTAAAACATGTAATTTACCTTTTGTACTTTTTAGCTTTGGGAACTTAAGCACAGCCCCTCTTTTTGATTATGGAGAAGAGAGACAACACAGGTTAACATAGGTTAAATACCTCCCCACAGGTTACATAATGTTTTAGGGTTGTGGACGTAGAGACCTCCCGTATGCTGGGCTTTACCACTTGTTGGGGAGGCCCGGTATAAGAAATTAATTTTAGACCTCTTTTAATGGTCATTGTTCTCCCATTAAGTGGCTTCAAAAAATGCTCTTACACAGCCTTAATTCAGACATTTATAAGGTGTTGGTACATTTTTTTAAAGAATACAATCGGAGGAATAAATTTGGCTTGCCTGTTAATACTAATATTAGACTCTTGGTGCATTATGTTGTATAAACTCTCCCTTCTACCTTTGTTGCCAGTGGATGCCTACCTGTTCACCACATTCCCATTTCTCCATCAATCAAGAGGGAAAAATAAAATCTAAAACATTTAGCAATTACTTCTTTACTATAGAAAATGTGCATAGGAATCCCTGGAGTAAAAGAAATGAAATACTAAAATGTTATAAACATGCAGCTAGGTTTTCCTTCACTTGCCCTAGAAAACACAAGAGACTCCTTCGTGTGCTAATTTAATCATATACCAGAGGTCTGCATCTAAGTATGTGTCCAGAGACTTGCTGCATTTTCAGAGGGAGTCTCCAGACAAACTGGTTTTTGATCAGACATTTTAAGGGAATATTGGGGTCAGGAGAATGACCTTCACAGACCTTATCAAGCCAAGAATGTCATTCCTATAGGGGTTTGAAGGGTCAGGTGGGCGATATGAGTCCTCCTGCAGTTGCTTCGATGACCACCCAGCACTATTCTTTTTCATACCCTGACCGTAATTATTATTAAGGACTATGTTGTATAGACAGCACTTCCAGTCCATAATAGTCTAAAAAATGCCCTCGCATTTTATTTTATTTATTTTATTATTTTTCATCCTCACCTGAGGACATTTGTTTCATTGCTTTTAGAGAGAGAGGAAGGAAGTGAGAGAGAAACATGGATTGGTTGTCTCTTGTACTCAGCCCGATAGGAGATTCTACACACCCAGACTGGGGATTGAACCCACAACCTAGGTATGTGCCCTGACTAGGAGGAATTGGATATTCAACCCTTTGGTTATGGGTGATGCTCCAACCAACTGAGCCATACTGGTCAGGGTCACCTTTGTATTTTAAAAGAATCTTAATTTACTTCCATGAAGACTCTGGAAAGTAAAAACGATCCATATCCTCCCTTCATAAATGATACAACTGAGGTCCAGAGAGGTTCAGCAATTTTTCCATGGTAATGTGGCAGGGCACAAAAACAGTTAGACCAAGTAAGACCCAATTTTTCTGACTATGGGCCTTCCTTTCTTGATCATATTTCATCTTTTGGGGGTGGTGAAAACACATTTTTTAACATATATATTACTTAAAGGAAACCTAATCCGAATTCACAGAAAAGATAAATTAAGGTATTAATCACTTTATAAAAAGATTCACAACAAAGTTCTTTAAACTCAAGATCTCCAATGTGCTTAAAGTCTTATCTAATGTATAAGCCACCATTCATATCACTTGAGGAAAGGCAACTCTAGCACAGAGATGTGTTCAGACGAGGGGCTGGACGATGAGGGGGGAAGCCATTTTTTTGTGTTCTTTAATGGCGGGGGGGGGGGAAAACTGAGCAGATCTCTAAATAACCTTTGGGTGGCACCATTCGACCAATTCCCTTTTTGGGAGGGTGTGGTCCATGTTCAAGACGGAAAGTATTTCATTGCCCAGATGCTGAGAACTTCAGTACTCCAGGGAGTTGTTTATCTTGTTTCAGGAATGATGGGAAAATTCAGTTAAGGATTTGGGCCCCTTTATTGTTGCTGTTGCTAATGCTACCTTTTGAATGCTGATGAAAGAGAGCATTTCAATTGCTCAAGTTGGATTGGATCAGAGGAGACATTCTAAAAAAAATCAGGCAAAATCATTCTATTAACAAGATTAGTCCAGAGGTTGATGACTAAAGAAAACAGAGAAAACCTAAAAGGAAAGACTCAAAGAACTTTCATTAGAGTAAGCCCATCTTATTAAAAGCTCAACCCTGTGGCCTTGCTTTCACAGTCGCATCAGTGGAACTGGCTGCTTGCAGGGTGTGATTAAAGCTATGTCTATACAATAGCAAAATACCAAGTTGAAAGTAAAAGATTCAATTAATACACTGTTTTGTTTTGTTTTTTTAAGATGCTAAAAACTGGTTCTGTAGCATTTTCCTCATTAAACTGACTGCACCAACCAGTTGTTCTGGTATCACGAGAATACCAGAAATCTTTTTGAAGGTTTCTTCTCTCTGCTTTTAAATGCTCATTTGTCGATTTATGGCCTTCCTAGCTTTTACCTGGAATTCTACAACAGCCCCGAGGACTTTGGAGACTACCAAGCAAAGGTTTGTGGATTTCAGGCTAGCTTCACTAAGTGCACCCCAAGTGTCCTGACATAAATAACTTTATTCAGTGATTATCACAATTTCTTCATTTCCCAATTTTTGCTTAAACCAATTCCATCTGTGTGTTTGAGGATCAATGTGGGTGGGAAATCCAATTATATCAATATTTTATTTTCAGAAAAATAGCAGGCAGGAAGGTCCACGGAGACCCATTATGTTTTCAGAGTTCAGTACAATTGAGTGCTGCTAAATAAACCATGGGCAGGGAACCAATGCCATTTATTTGAGGGCAGAATGATCTGTTACAGTAGATAGAAACCATTCAATACCATCGACAAACAGATACTTCATAGCCTTAAATTAGTTAGCCTATTTTTGTAATGAATAGAGACTTAATTCGGGTTTCCTCATCCTGGGAACATGAAACAAAATTATATCATACAGTGAGTAACGGTTTGAAAAATTTTAATTTAGTTTGGCACTGCAAGTTCTTCTAATTACTGCTGACTCTTCACACAGCAGAGACAGTGACCCCAAGCCCAGGAGCAGAACAGCTGCTTCTCACCTGCAGACTCATTATCGAACTAATTATTCTTCAAATAATTTTACAATATTCACACTGAACCTAATTCCGGACCCATAAACACAGGTTTGAGTCATTCACAGGGTGTTCTTCTGCATTTTCCCACACAACCACTGGCTCCCAACCACACCAACACACACAACACACACACCTTATACGTACCCTATGCTGGGGAACTTGCGTGTCCCAACTGCCTGGGAAATAAATTTCTTTTGTTTTCTATTTTGGATATGAATTAGCATTCTGAACCCAAGTTTCCAAAACCAATGTAGCCAGTTTTACTTGTGGTCCAAAGAGTGTTTATTAAAACTCAGTTGTTAACACTTGGAAATTGGGGATTTGACAGAAGAATCGGGATTCCTGACTTTTCTCAGAAATCGGACTGTCAGGCAACACTGAACGCTCTTTTCTTAGAGACAACAGTTAGCTAGAGCTACATAACAAGTCCCCCTTTCAGAAAGGACATGGGCTTGCCCCCTCCAATATCTTGTGTGGGGTCCAGGCACCAGGGGCTGATCATCACTTCGTGCCTGTCTCCACTCATTCGATTTCCTGCCTGGTTCTAAGGGCTTTAAGAATTTCATGGGCTTTAGGCATTCTTACTTTTAGAGGTCCCATTTCACATCCTACCAAACCTGTTTAACCTATATCCCAAATTAAATTAAAAAAGAAGAGAGCCACAGAGACCCTACGTTGGAAGTTTCTGTAATATTCCAGGAGAGAGGAGGCAGGGTCATGAAGGGCAGCTATGGAGATGGAGAGACATGAATGGATTTGGGGCTTCTATGTTTCAGTGGCAGAGTAGTTAAGATTTGTTGGTAGAGTGGATAGGGATAGTGGGGGAAAGAGATATCCTGGAGTCAGAGCAGGTTGGTCTCCTTGTGTGGTGCCATCCTGCTCTATGCCTCTGTCATTCCGTAGCCAAGTGGTCTATGAAAATATCCAACTGCGTTATTTGGGCTGTAGTGGCTGGCTCATGGAACAGGATATGTACGAGACCAAAGTCCAATGATATGTCTGATGGTTGATATAGTATTTACTTTGCTAGAAGACAAAGGGAAGTGTCCGGGATTCAGTAAGAATAATGTCTCTGAATTTTCTGTTCGGTTTTGAGAAAAGTTGGCTATTTGCAGGGCTCTTGAAGAATAATAACCACTTTAGTCCAAAATGTTCCTATATAGGTCAAAATCATCTTTCTTTCTCATAAGCATTTCCTCTGAGTGTTGAGGGTCCGCTTTCAAGTTTAAAGCGGCTTTTTAGTGGTCTCATCTCTTTTAAAACTGGATCAGAAGGTGAATGTTCTGGAGAGACTAAAATCACCTGGGTAGCCATTATAAAAGACACATGCTCATTTAAAAGACCACAGTGCTACTGGGATGTGAAACTGGCAGTGTAAATTCGGCCCAAGCTGAGACCATTTATTTTTTTCCTCCTGGTTTTTCTGATGAGAAATAAGAACAGATATTTGAAGTGGGGGAATTTCATATCCAAAGAGATTTTTTCTTCCATCAGAATGCAGCTCTAACATTATTACCAAGAGGCTTGTGAAATGCATGGCCACCCTGGAAGAAGATGCTGGCTTTGCTGAAAGTGACAAATTGCCATCCAGCATCCCCGTTTTATATCAGAAAACTCATGTGTATAGCCAGAGGACCTGGAGACAGAGCAAGCTGCAGGTTCCTACAAAAGAAACTGAAGCTGCCTGGGCTACGGAAGTCTTTTACTCCCCGGGCAGGGAACCACTAGCAAAGCAAGAAAGTAAACTTCCTTAGAAGATGGACTATCCCCTGGTCTGAAGGCAGTATTTGAATCAGTAACCTCAGCCCTTTCAGACTCAGGTGAGGATAGGCTAGAAGGGAAAAGGAAAGATAAGCATGGTCTCCCAAGCATGGTCATGATAGACCAAGATGCCCGAACACTTGATCCATGAAAGGCAGTACAGCCTCGTGGTTATGAGCACTAGCTCTTTGACCAGACTGCTTGGATTTAAATCCCAAGTTCACTGCTTATAATCTGCTTGTAATCTTTGCTTATAATTATGTCATAAAGCAAATTATGTAACTGTTCTGTGCTTTAGAGTTTATATCTTACAAGGCAGACCACACTGCCTAACTCCTAGGGTTGCTTTGAGGTTTAAATGAGCATAGGTGTGTGTAAAGTGCTCCGAACAGTGCCGTGGCTCTGTGAATACAACACATGCTCAGTGAATGTTAGCTATTATCATTTACTGAGTGCTTATTTTATGCAGGGGATGTACAAGATGCTGGGGATGTAGAAATAGACAAGATGGACAGGGTCCCTGTACTTAGAAACATAGTTAATTGGAGTCTTATTTGCACAAATATCCTCGTGGCAGATGTGGTCCAGAGGCAACAGATACTCTTTCAGAGCTGTCCCAACCTCCGCTTCCCTTGTGATGATGGGGAGTTTATTTATGACAAAGATGTGAAGTCTGAATGCATGCACATGAAAGTCAGAAAGTGATTCTCAAATGTGGGCAGAATCATAGCTGCCCGAATAAATCACTGTTACTGATGGGAGTCGTTAGGGTTGGAAATAAGTCCATAAATCACTGATTCTAACCTCAGGAGGTGATGAGTGTACCCAGATCTTTGTTCCTGGCTTGAGAGTGGCTGTCCTGGGACAGGGAAGGAGTGAGTTGGGAGTCAGAGTTTCCAAAGGGAATTATAGTTGTGGCAGTACAGGGCTCTCCATCTCTTCTCAGTCCCATTGTTTCTTTCTCCTTTAATCCCTGCTAGAAACGGGGGGCTGGCATCCAGATGCATTATTAATACTTATCATGAGAGGGTATCAGTATAGCAGGAGGGAGGTTTAATGAT